>VDFB02326627.1:0-51383 GCA_007258455.2 Sequoia sempervirens
ATATTAAAGTCATACTTCATCTTTATGTGGTTTATGCAGTTTCTTCATGATTATTTTCATTTCTTAGAAGGTATTGCATGCATAGTTTATTTCTTAAGTGATTTAAAAGAATTGGTCTTTGTGCCAATTTTCTATTTATTGAATCTTGCATCTAATATTTGGGATTTTTCCTAGTATTGGGTTTACCTTTATTGATTTATAGTTAAAAGAAAACATTGTGTTTATTTTACTATTTCAATTAATTGAAAATATGATGAAGGATTTGTACCTCGATAAAATTCATAGGATATCTACTCTTGTTTAAGAGAAAATATTCAGAGCTATTGGTTTTCTGGCACCTTTCCAAATATAATATTATATTATCTCAAGGTTCCAACTCTATTAGCCAATATATTTTTGGTGACTCTACTACAGAGATTCGATTTGCTTTATCTATGTATAATACATAGATAACTCAATTAATTTTGGATTATTAGATATTTACTAGGGGAAAAGGAATAGGGTAATTTTTTATTCCATTTTTGAAACCTTGCAAAGAAGTAATGTTTCCTATATTATTCCCTCTAGGTGAAGGAATGGGGCCAGAAGCAGACCTGCTTCACTGACTAGGACACCTTCAGATCACTCTACCTCCCAAGCATTCCCAATAATGTTGAACATTGGCAGGTTTTTGATGATGACAAATAGATCCAAGTCTTCATAGAAAATACAAAGGCCTTCAGTCAAGTCTTCTTTGAAGGATGAAGTAATGAATGTAAGTATTTTTGTTCTAGAAAAATGGGTTATCTCAAAGATTGAATTATTCAGTTGAAGGGCAACAAAATACCCAAGGGACTAGTTTCCCTTGAAGACTTACTTGATCACCATGACCGCTCCATAAAGTGAAAGATGAGCGAATTAGCTAACTACTCTGACAAATTTGAAGCGATTAGTATTGGATACCTAGACTCTCCTAAAATGGTTTATATTGGAAAATGTTGCTCACCTGAAAAAAAGGAAATATTAATAGCTCTTCTTATCAAGTATAAAGAAGTTTTCACTTGGTGTTACAATGACCTAAAAAACTTAATGAATGGAAAATTCTAGCATCACATCCCACTAAATGAAGGAAAGGTTGTTTTTAGGTAGAAGCAAAGAAACTATAACCCCAAATTCATTGATGAAATTGTTAGAGAAATTGACAAGATGTTGAAGGAATGGATTATATATCCTATACATCATTCAACTTGGGTGGCAAATATTGTTCTAGTTTGCAAGAAAAATGGGGAAATTTGGATATGCATTCATTTTAGGAATCTAAATCAAGCCTCATTGATAGATAACTCTCCCCTTCCCAACATGGATCATATCCTATAAGTAGTCACAAGTTAAAAAAGATGTCTATGTTGGAAGGTTTCTCTGGTTATAACCAAATTAGTGTGGCTAAAGAAGAACAATATAAAATGATATTCACCACACCTTGGGGAATCTTTTCTTTTAATTGGATGTCATTTGGGCTTATCAATGCGAGAGTGATATTTTAGCAAGCTATTGACCTATCCTTTAGTGATCTTTGTAACAAGATCATATTCATTTATCATGATGATTTAGCATTGTTCTCCAAGAAAAGAAAAAATCACATACATGATCTGGAGTGAGTTCTACAAAGATGTAAACAACATGGCATTTCTCTTAATCCCAAGAAGTTTGTTTTTTCTATCATTGAGGGAAAAATCCTAGGTCACATTGTGTCCAAAGGAGGTGTGAGAATAGACCCAAAAAGAGTAAAGGCTATCTTACAATTAAGCCTTCTTTCGAGCCAAATTGGCGTGAAGTCTTTTTTTAGCTAGGTAAATTTCTTGAGGAAATTTATCCTGGACTTGTCTAAAATCACTAAACACATTGCAAAAATGATGAAATAAAAACAAGATTTTAAGTGGAATGAGGATGGGAAGCAAGCTTTCAAATATGTTAAAGAAGCAATTTCCCAAGCTCCTATCATGGTCAGTCCTAACTTTAGGAAAGATTTCATCACTTATTGCTATGTTGTAGAACATGCTACATCTTCCATGTTGTTTTAAGTGAATGAAGATAATGTTCAAGCACCTATTCCATTTATGAGAAAATTGTTAAAGAAACATGAGCTAAACTATTCTCAAATTGAGAAACATGCATTTGCAGTGGTCAAGGAGGTAAATCAATTTTGTTTCTATATCTTGCAATCACACTCAATCGTGTATGTGCTAGACCCTACTATTAAGAGAATCCTAACTCAACAACATATTGATTGCAATAGGAGGGGTAGCTGAATAGTGAAGGTACAAGAATATGACTTGGACCTTAAGCCTACAGAGGTAGTCAGAGGAAGAGGCCTCTACAAATTAATGGCTAAAGACCCAAAGGAGGTAGAAGAAGATGAAGATTTATCCTTGGTCTTAACTATCAACTTACAAGATGAATGGTTCTCTAACATAGCATATTTTCTCACCTATCAAGAATTCCCCCAACACCTCTCAAGTAAAGAGAAAAGAAATTTGAAATTTAAAGTAGCTAAATAGATCATTTGGAATGATACTTTATACAAACACAACATAGATGGAACATTTTTGAAGTGTGTCGATAAAAGTTAGTAGGAAAGGTTGCTTACCATTTTCCATAGTCAGTCATGTGGAGGTCATTTCTACTCTACCATGACTACTTTTAAGATCATAAGACATGGTTATTACTAGATTGGGATGTTCAAATATGCTTATAATTAGGTGGCTATGTGTGAAAAATGTAAGTTATTTTCATGAAGACCTCAATTGGCAGCTTTACCACTTAGACCTGTAGTAATTGATGGGTCATTTCAGCAATGGGGTCTCAACTTCATAGTAACAATCAGCCCGCAGTCCAGTGTACGTCATAATCATATCATTATATCCATAGATTATTTCACCAATTGTTTGGAAGTGATTCCAATCAAGAGAGCCATTTCTAAAGTGGTCTATAATTTCATTAAAGAGAAAATACTATTTAGGTATTGAGTCTCGCATAAGTTAGTTGCTAACAATACAACTAGTATTTCCTCGAGTGAGATTTCATCATTTTCTTATAATTATGGAATCTCCCTATCTCATTCCATTGACTATTATCTTCAGGAGAATGGTCAAGCCGAGTCTAACAACAAGAATCTAATAAAAATCATTAGGAAGTAAGTTGATGACAACTAGAACAATTGGTATAAAAGGATATACAAAGCTTTGTGGGAATATAGGACAACTCCTAAGAAGGGAATTGGGATGAATCCTTTTGTGTTGGTATACGAAGTAGAGAGTGCACTTCCCCTTTCACTAGAATTAACAGCCCACAAATTATAAACAGCTATCAGAGATTTTAAATTTAGTGACACCTTGGAGGAAAGGATTTTATATTTGAGCAAGATCTAGGAGCAACGAGAAGATATGGTTGATAAGATAACCATATATCAGACAAAGGTCAAAAATATTTTTGACAGGAAAGCTAGGCCCAAAAAGTTCATGGTTGGGGATTTAGTTTTTCTATGGGATAAGCACAAGGAGCTTAAGGGAATGCATAAAAAGTTTGACGCACTTTGGATTGGTCCTTTTAAAATCACTCATGAGTGTGGGCCTAACACTTTTTCCTTGCATACCTTGATGGAGCCTCCTTGCCTATTCCTTATAATGGGTAGGACCTAAAACTCTACCTGCTTTGATTGATTCAAAGGTTCTTTTCTATACATAGTTAGTTTAGGATTTTGTTTTGTTTTGTTTTGTTTCTTTAGTGTTGGAGAGTGTTTTCTATCTCTAATGACTCTATTTCCCAATGGATGATACACTTTTCATACTAATATGGGTCTACATTCATTGCTTCATACTTGTCATTATTTGTCCCAAATCAGAGCCACTGTTACCCCAAATTTTATTTTGGTCCATGAGAGTCGTTTGTTTAATTAGAATCAACTTGGTCCTTTCCCAAGCAGTATTTAGTATATTCTTACAAACTCAGGTGACATCTTATGCACTTCTTATAGCATCTCTCTTTACCACTTAGACTTGTGTTTTCTTTGATACTTCTATTCTTTCATTTACGTTGTATCTTGAAGCAAAACTTGAACTTAAGTACACTTTTATGAAGTTCATTGAACACCTCACTTCTCTGCTTCTAGACATTTGTTTTCAAATTTTGAAAGTAATTATAATGAATGATGAAGTTATTTCCCCCATGTACCCTATGGCAAGTAATATGTATTAATGTTTTTCTACTCCCATGCCTTATTTTATGTTTTTAAAGGAAATTTTATAAGTGCTACATAAACATTCCCATGGTGAAATTGTTTCTCAAGGGTGAGTTGAACGAGACACAAGATTTAAACTACAAAATTCATCATTCAAGGTATTTATTATATCCCTTGCTTCAAGTTTATCTTTCTGGGATATTAGTGTTCTTGTTTCAAATTTTTTTGGGTAGTTTCTTGCTTGAGCCCTAATTCTTAGTCATGGAAAAAGTTAAATATATGGGTTATGAGTATGTATCTAGGTTGACTTATGAGTGACTAGAAATTGGGGATACCCATTTTGGACCTATAAATTTGGCTGAGTTAACAAGTAATTTAATCAACCCAATCCACAACCCATTACTATACCAGTAATTGATAGTGGGTTGGTAAAAAATACTACATTTCTTATAGTAGTACAATGCCATGAACTCATTTTTAAGTGTATTAGGAATTATAATTCACAAACGTGAGAGATCAACATAGAATATAATCAGTTGATACTAAAGATTAAAAGATCCACCTTTGCATCTTGCCTAAAAATCCTAGAAAGAGATGATTATTCACCCATGACTCTAAAAAATTACCAAACTGAGTTTTCAATGAAGAGGGGGATCTATAGAAATGAAATGGTCAAGCATTGGTTGGAAAAACTAAAACAGGGCAAGTCCTAGTTACCTCATAATTTGCACAGGACCCGTTTTGTAGAAGAATTGTCCAACATTGTGGCATTACTGCATATTCTAAGAGGAAATGAAGATATGCATGGGTTTGAAGAGTGGATGTATTTCTTCATCTATATTATGTTATATGAACAATAGTTTCTTGACTGGGAAGGAATTATAAGTGATCTTCTGCATCATTTTATGACTGTATTTATTCTAAATAGATTCATCTATATGTTCTCATACCTAATTTTTTCTATTTATAGTACAACACCCTAGCCTGGTTTAAGACTGATTGGCCTACCTCCAGGGTAGGTACCTATCTATGAATATTTTGATAAGTTGTAACTTCATAAAAAAAATTCAGCATTTTAGGAGGATAACTAATACTTTCACTATGAGGATGGTTAGAAAGGTATAGGGATTGTCCTACAATACAATTGTTGCCAGAGGCAATGCAATTTGTAGATTTTTATAGTAGTCATTTCATTCAATTTCAAAGATTTTCCTACATAAGAATTGGTGGGTATGTTGGTTTTCCAATCAAATTTCTTGTATATCCTGAAGACAAGTGGGTTGTGATCGAAGTATGCAGGAAATTAGCAAATGTAAACAGGCTATGTCAAGGTAGGAAATGAGTGATAGTTCATTTTCCTATTTGTTTTGCTTCTTACAATTTCCTATCTATGTCTAATGCCCTAAATATTGAGAAGGAATTTTCTAAGTATAATTTTATTTCATTTGATGAATGGTTTCCTTTTGATTTGAAAAATTATGTTAAGAAAAATTTGAGGCTAAGCCCTAATTTCTTTCACCAACCTAGTCTTGAAGACTTATGGGATGATTGTTTTGATAAATATGAAGTCAGAAGAAGAAGCTAGATGAGATTATCTATATATCAGATTGTCAGTTTCATATTAAAATGGGATCTGTAAGGCATTATGGAGGATAGATTTGACATAATAGATCTATTTTATATAGATTTAATACAAAATTTCCACATTCTTGCCATGGATTGGAGTATCAAGGAAATAGATACCATTGAAGTAAAAATTGTCAACGTTCTAGCCATAACAAAAGAATGGATGATAAAGAAAAGGTCAAACCAGTCTCACCCCCAGACTAGGTCACAAAGTACTCAACCTTCTAAAGGTACTTCTCAAAATACTTTGAGTATACGCTCAGGTGACACTACCTCTCAGCCATTACTATTAGGGACTCAAGGAGATGGTGGTTATGATCCACCTGATAAAAATATGTTCTCACAAACGTGTGGGGAGGATATTCTTAATCCAAACTTTCTAGGAAAATAAAAGGAAGGAGAAGAAGAAGATGAAGGTTTGGGAGCTTTCCATATAAAATAATTTCCTTCTTTGGATGAATCACCTATTAGAGAAGTGAGTGCATCTCAGAAGTCACAAATAGTTGCACTTGTAGAGAACACCCCTCTTGTTGCTAGAACATTATTTGAATCTCCAGGTTTAAGGGAAACCAAGGTCTTAGTAACTCCAACCTGGTTGGAGGACACTTTATCAAGGAAAAGAAAGGTTGTGTAGCCTAGTTTAATTAAGAAAGATATGGTAGGCCAATTGTTACAAAGAACTCCAACCCCAAAACTGAAGAAGTTAAACAATAGTGCTAGGTTGATAGATGATGTAGAGTCAAGAAGCATCTAATTAGAGATTGTGCATCCTTCAACACAAAAGGATGTCAATCAGGAAACAACAAGTGATTTTGAGGTGAACAAAATAGACCTTGGACCCCTACCAGACATGGAGATGTTCATATTTTCTAGGTGTCTGTAGGCAGAATGGTTGAACGGTCAAAAAAGTACAAAGAAATTAAGAATGAACTAAATTCCTAGGTCTAAGACTTGACTAAATGTCTATGGTATATTTTTGAGCTTGTTCCTCAACCACTCTCCTAGGTTGATTCCTTTGTAGAATCCTTAACCGTGGTTGGGAAGGAGGCCACGATTAAAATGAAAAGTTTTCAAACCCTAAGTAGGGTTGTGGAGGAATGGAGTGAGGGTCTGAGAAAAAAGGGAAGCTTTTTTATTTCTGAATATATGAAATTTTTCTAGAAAAAATGCTTTGATGACTACTTTGGGGGAGGAGATTGTTGCAATTGAAAAAAAGAAAATGTATGGAACAATTATCAAACTAAATTGAAATTAATGTTCAAGTGGGACATGGATAAACTGGTTGTAGAGAATATTATACCTAATGCTTCAGACACCTGTTACTTGTCATGGAATAGGGGCATGGAGTCAAAATTGAAGACTACTATACATAGTTTATAGAATCTTAGGGAAATCATTGATGAGTAAACTATTCTTTTAAAAGAAGCATTAGGTACCTTGGGGGCTCTTGGGTTACAATAGGATAAAGGTGAGACTGGGAATGACATAGATATCAAGGGTTTGATAGATAGTTTCTCGGGAATGATTAAGGAAAGACTTGGTGCACCTTCATTCAATGCTAAGAATATTAAGAAGGTTAGTGAATTGCATTTGGTCACATCTCAAGCAATCGATTTCATGAAATTATATGTTCATACAGTTGAAAATAACCAACTGATGTGGAAGTTGTGAATGACAAATATGAATATTCCTTAGCATAGAGAACTATTACATATGCTTAAAGCTTTCCAAGCCTAGTGAAAGAAACTAATGGCGACCCTAGAAGATGGAAATGAAGCGACACCATTGTAATGACTAGGCTTCATTATTTTTATTTTTTCCTTTCAAATTTGGTTAGTTATGGACAACAGAAAAAGATGGCCACTCATCTGCCTATTTAATTGTATCTATTTCCCTACATTAGCTCTCTCTAGACACTCTTTGAAACTCTTGATATCACATTTTTGTTGTGAATGAAGTTACTATTTGTCTTGGTACATATAGTTCATGAAGATAATTTGGTGTTCTTAATTATTTGTGTTTAAGGATATCTTAATTTCATACTTAATCTTTGTGTGGTTTAAGCTGTTTCTTTATGATTAATTTCATTTCTTATATGGTATGGAGTGCATAGTTTATTTCTCAAGTGATTTAAAAGAATTGTTCTTTGTGCCGATTTTCTATTTATTGAATATTGCATCTAATATTTGGGATTTTTCATAGTATTGGGTTTACCTTTATTGCTTTCTATTTAAAAGAAAATATAGTATTTATTTTAGTGTTTCAATTCATTGAAAATTTGGTGAGGGAGTTGTACCTTGATAAAATTTAGAGGATATCTAATCTTGTTTATAAGGTTATATTACATGAAGGTGCCCAATCTGTTAGCCAAAGAATCTATATGTCCATGGTATCTCCTAAAGGAAGTACATTTTGTCTCAGAAATTCAAGGTTGTATTCTTCCTTCTTCATTTCAATATCACTACTTTCCTCATCTCCGTCCTTTCACTTGGTACTAATCAAATTGCATGTAACCTATTCATTTTTAGGTGGAGTAAATGTATTATCATAAACTGATAGCATTCTTTTCAAGGCTTCATGAACCGTTGATTTTTGGAACCTATGGACAACTCTTTCTCTTCTAGGGTTTTTCACCTAAAAGGAGAGAGATAGGAGAAAAAATACTAATGGTTCATTCAAATTATGCTATGTGCAATGTTTTCTAATGTAAATGAAGTTAACTAAATGTAATTGACTAATATAAATGGATGAAAATGAATGCAAAAGTGAAATTAAAGCTATGTTTAAAAATACATTGTGATATGCAAACAGTGAAGTAAATGAAGAAAATATGTAGAACAAAATAAGATGAGTTAAATCAGAGTGCACCTGGGTGAAGTATGATGAATCTGGAATGTTTTGGATGTTGGCTAAAATCACTGATTTTTCATAGTGGGACTCATTTTCCCATGGTGGTGAATTAATCCTCCTCCTAGTGAAAATTGTCAAGAAAAAGTCTCTATCTATTAGGAACCAAAATCTGAAAAAAAATAGATTTTTAGTCCTAAGGTGGGACTTATTCACCATAGGTGGTGAATCAGTCCTCTCCCAATTTTTTGGAAAAATTAGGAGACAATTCTGCAACACTAGATTTGGAAATCACTGCTTGTCGGGTTGCCAAAGTGAATTCTACAGGAAATAGGAAAAAAACTTTCTCCAAGCTTGAAATAGACTTGAGTTGACTTGAAGCACCTAGTTGACTTGTAAACCAATCTTGAACAACAAAAATATTGTCAAATCTACACACAAAATGCTACAAACAAACATGCAATAGGGAAAAATTGTTTAGGGTTAGTGAATAGGGGTTTACCTTGGTCAAACTCCACTTTTGGTAATCAAACCCTTAATAAAAAATGTAAGAGAAAGATAAACTAATAACATGAAAATGATATCAACTTACCAAACCCTTGATGATGCAAGTCTAAAGTAATGTCAATGGTTGCTTCAAAGTGCTTGAATAGTGCTTAAAAAGATGTAAAATGCTTGAATGAATAGGTGAATAAGTGAACTTGATGAATTGGGGGGAGATTGTAGGAGATGTAAAATGAGGTTAAAATCAATTATTTATACACACTTGTGCCTTAGTTACCTATTCATACCTCATCATAGGCCAACATCAAGTGTTTTTGAATAAAATACCCAAAGGAAATTTTAGAAAAAATGAATTTGGGGCTAAGGGGGACTTATTCGCCATCCATGGCGAATGGGTCTCACCTAGGACCTGAAAATGTGTGTCGGGAAATATGTTGTATTTAATGTTCTTTATCGGGATAATACTCAAAAATACACTTAATTAAGCATATGAGAGCATAAAGGGGCAAAATAAAGCATGAAAAAGGGATAAATAGTGAAGATGTGCCTAGAAAAGCATGAAATATTATTACCAGACTTTACAACGCTTCAAAATAGGACTTGTTAATGAATAAAAAGGTGATTTTTAGGTGAAATGTAATTAATAGAGTCTAGAAGAGTGTAGAAATGTCTTACAACACTTCACAAAACCTTCACAAGACATTCTTTGAATTTTAGTCCCTAAATAGGCATGTTCAAGCCATGTTACAACATAAAATTAGATTAAAATAGAAAAAACACCATGAAACAAGACCTAAAAGGCCATGAAAATGACAGGGGGGCACTTTTCTATGGCACATTTAGCCCCCACATTAGTGAGAGGATGAACCTACTTCAAAATCACACTAAAGTAGCCCTAAACATCGAGAGGAGGGTTCAAATGCACTTACATTAGCAAGATGGAATAACAACAATCAAGAGGGATGATTGAAAGCCCCTGGGAAAAATATCCCATGGAAAACTAAGCATAAGAACAAAGGAACACACAAGTTTTGAGATGAATAAGATGAAGCTTCAATCGTCAGTCCAACTAGTTGTGGATTAGAACTAGGATGATTGTTTGAAGAAGAGAATGTTTACTCACTCTAGGGCCACAAAACTTTAGGTTTTTTGTGGGGTGAGAAAGCCAAAATGTACTCACTCTTGGGCCACAAAAAAAGTTGTCCACGGGGTGAGAAATCCCAAAAGGTAAGATACATATACGCTAGTTGGTATGCACTCACAAACACAAAAGTGGCTATGGGGAAAATTCATGTCACTAGGTGGACTTCCCGGTAAACCATATTAAAGTTATACCCATTGATGAACAAAAAGACAAAGTACCAAAGTCATGCAAGCCACATTATGCAAGGTGGTAAAAAACAAAAATGTAAAATGTAAAAGATGTTCAAAGGAGTCTTGTTCAGTTCATGCAAGGTCAATCACTTAGGGAACATTGTGTCTAATGTCTCCAAGAGAGGACAAATCAAATAATAGTATATTCACAACTTAGGGGATGTAGTGCATCGAATCAAGCCACCAAGAAGAATGTAATATGCTGAGATAGATCACCCTTATGAATGACATCACACCCAATGTCATCCACAAAGTGACAAACATGTCGTATAAACAAAAAATCTACACTAGGAACCAAGAATGCAAATGAATTTTATGGTAATGCATGCCCCCCACTTTAAAGGAATTTCTACACATCATTATGTGAGCAATTATTTTAAAGTAGAGAAGAAAATAAAATGCAAAAAGAAAACAAGACATGAGAGCCAACTTCGAAAGCCCTATTCCAAGTCATATGTTTCAAATTTAGGTTGTGTCATGTCAAGAAAAATGAAAAAAAATGAAAGGGAGTTTCCCCCCAGAAAAGAAAACACACCAAACACATAAGGTATCTATGGATTTGGGGTTAGTATGTTCATTTTTGCAATGTTTTAAAGAAAGAGCTTGGAATTGTCATCATTTCCCAAAGCACATAGAATTGGAAGAATGACACAAAG
This sequence comes from Sequoia sempervirens, assembly GCA_007258455.2. NCBI lineage: Eukaryota > Viridiplantae > Streptophyta > Pinopsida > Cupressales > Cupressaceae > Sequoia > Sequoia sempervirens. The sequence goes on from VDFB02326627.1 coordinate 11,224, forward strand.
AGAGTGAAACAAAGGAAAAATAAAGCCCATTTTAGGTCAACATGGAAGAGACATTGCGGTCTCAACGCCTTGCATCATCCCCAAAAGGAAAACCAAAGAAAGAAAATGAAAGGGTGAAAGAAAATGAAAAATATTTTGGTTCAACATGAAGGAGACATTGCAATCTTGACACCTTGTGTCATCCCCAAAAGGAAAAAACAAGAAAGAAAAAGAAAGGGTGAAATAAAATGAAAAATCTTTTGGGTCAACATGAAGGAGACATTGTGGTCTTGATGCCTTGCGTCATCCCCAAAAGGAAAACACAAAACAAAATAAAAAAATACAAGGACCTTGTGGGTCAACATGGAAGAGACATAGGGTGTCTCTACACTTTGCATCATTCCAAAAAGGAGGACACAAAACAAAAGTAAAAAAGACAAGGAGCTTTTGGGTCAACATGGAAGAGACATGGGGTGTCTCTACATGTTGCATCATCCCCAAAAGGAGAACACAAAAGAAAAGAAAAAAATACAATGCACGATGAATAGAAGAATAGAGGTACAAAGAGAAGAAGGATACAAAGAGAGAGAAAACATCAAACGCACGATACGGGGGAACACAATACTCACATGAAAAGGAAAACAAAAAGAAAAAGAGAAAAAGTAAAAAGGATAGTTAGGCGAATGCAAGTTAACCATCTAATAGGTCATCCACCTCCCAATCATGTTTATTGTAATGCGTGGGCGGTTGATTATCCAAAGGAATAATTGCAAGTGTTGAACTAGGAGATGTACTAGGTTCTTCACTTGGTGGAGATGATTTATCATGTAAGCTCATTGTAGATAAAAATAGAGAATTCAAGTTGTTATGCACTTATTCATCTAATTTTTCTATCGTTGCATCATCATCAACATCATCATCATCAAGATTAATGACAACATGGGGATGAAGGGTCATTTCTAAGGATGGATGTATCAAAATTTGTGGCTATTGGATTAGTTATTTTTGTTGTGATTGTTGCACTGGACTATCATGTGGCAGGTCAAGAAAAGGAGGGTGGTCATCTATTACTTCTATCAAAGGTAAATGTTGATTTTCTTTATTTTCTTCCATGCAAGATTGATGAGCAAGGAGATGATGATGATGCCTACGTTCCTTAGCACTGTGGTTTTGTTTAATTCAATTTTGGAGTTGTTGAGTTGTAAGAGAAAATTGAGTCATCATAGGTTCTTCATACTTCTAAAGAGAGAACAATAGAAGGAACCAAAGAAGATGAGTCAACCACTTTCTCTTTGGATTTATACACTTGTTTAAGGTGAGGAGGCATGACAGGAGTGGTTTCATTTTCTCATGGTATTTTGAACAATGGTAGAGAAGTATCTAGGGGTGGTTGTTTAGGAGGTTGTGTATTTTTCTCAATATCAGATTCAGGTTGAAGCATGGTTTTTTCTATGATAGGAGGTGTGGAAGTGGACGAGGATGCATTACAAAGAGACTATTCAGCTATATTTTTGGCTTTAAACTTTTGATAAGCAATGAAAAAGAAGTCCTTTCAAAGCGTGATGGGTTCCATGAGTGTAGGCTAAAAGGTTTCTAAGGAAAAATTGCCTTTGGAAGATAAAGGATGAAAGCCATTATGGTGTATGGTGACTATCTCATTGTCATGTGGAAACTTCAAACACTTGTGAACAACTAATGGGACCAATTTTATTGAGTGAAGCCAAGGGTGGCCTAGCCACAAACAAAATTGGGTAGATTGTGGAATAATTGAAAATGCTACCTCAAAATTTTTAGGTCCTATCTGTAAGGGTAGCACGATCAATCTGATCATAGGGCATGAAAAACTAGTATGTGTCTTAATCCAGGTAGTTGGTTTATTATAATCATCTTGATATAGATCAGGTAATACTAGAAACTCCTCCGTGATCACATTCTTGCCACAAGAAGGATCTATTAATATACCATTAGTGGGCCTATCATAGATTCAACCAACTATGTAGAGAAGACCATCAAGAAGTTTTTCTAGTATGTTTTTAGTAGAAAAAGTGATTTCAAGAGACTTAGTGGTTTGGCCCTTACGAGGGATAACATCTATCGTAGCCACTAGTTCATCCATAGGACTTTCTGTAGTAATTGGGGGAGGTGTATCATGTTGTTCATTGGTTGTATCAATAGTAATTACATTGGTATTTGAAGGTTCACTAGCCTTGAAAAACGAGGTAGTATGTTTAGGCATGGGATTAGTGAAAATTTACAAATTCTAGTTAGGGGGTGTAACAAACTTATTGCCTTGATCATTAACACCCATAATGGACAAATGGCCTGAATCAATGAGGTCTTGAACTAAATGTTTTCGACACTTGTAGTGTTCGGTGTCATGTCCATTTTGGCGATGAAAATGAAAATAAGCATTAGGTTTGAAGGTGGGTGGTAATCATTGGTTTGGATCAAGTGGTCTAATGAGTGGAAAAGTGAGCATATGTTGGTGAATTAATTGGTTCATCGTATTATAAAGGGTATTGGATAGGGGAGTAAACTGTCTTTTCGGGTCCCCATAGGTATAAGGCTCGTCTAATTTAACAGCTTCCACTTGATTTGGAATGGGTTGGGTTGGTTGTGGTTGAGGTTGAAGAGGTGGATTAAACTATAAAAAGCCTCTATTTGGTTTGTGGAAGTTTTGTGTGTTATTTTGGGTTTGATTGTTGTGTTCAGGTTTTTCAACTCGGCTGGAAGTGGATTTTGAATCATGACTTGAAACCAAGTTATCGTATTTGCACAAGGTTGTGCATAAATCCATAAACGAAGGGAATTTCATCATTTTTAATTTATCTTGAAGGTGTGTGTGCAAGTTTTTGATAGAATTTTTTTGCAAATGTGCATAAGGTATCTTGACATCGATTTGAGCATACATGGGCTGGTATCGTGAGATAAAATCCACTACTTTTTCATCTATGTTTTGTCTACATCGCATGGGGTCAGCCATTGTCTTTTTAGGTGTCATTTAAACTTGAAAGTGACTTATGAAAGCATCCACCAATTCATTGAAAGATCAAATGGAATGATTAGGAAAGTTGGAAAACCACTCTAAGGCAGTGTCTTTCAAGGTCCTTGGAAACAACTTAGCTAACAGTTTATCATCAAGGATGAAGTCACTACACAAAGTTGTATAAGCATTAACATGGTTGAAAGGGTCTCCTTTTCCTCCATATTTCTCAAACTAAGGCATTTCTATCCCTTGTGGCATTGGGGTACGCAAGATTTCTAATGATAAAGGGCTACTACGGACATGATATGTAGGTGGAACAAATTGACCTTGGCTAATGGTGGAAATTTGATGTTGCATGGATGAAATGGTTGTAAGGAGTTGTGTAAGAAGGGGATCAGGGTATGTGGGTTGAGGTGGAAGAGAAAATGGTGATGGAGTGTAGGTGATATGAGGGGAAGTGAAAGGAATACTATGGGGTGTAAAGGTGGTTAAAGGGACTTGAGATGCCACAAGAGAAGTAGGAATGCTAGTGGAAATCGGGAAAGAGGTAGCCACATAATTAACTTGATGCATAGTTGTGTGGACATGTGGATTGGTATAAGTTGGTATGGAAGCTATGGTTGGAGGAGGAGGAACTTGAGGTCCTCAGCTTATAGGAATGTTTGCAGATTGGATATTAGAAGAAGCATGTTTATTGTAATTCTCAGCAATCTTCTTCATCACTTGCAAGCCATCATCACTTTAAATTAAATGATGAAGGTTTTCAATGGTGGGTATGGTAGTGGTGGAAATTTTTTCAATTGAAAAATCTTGTTGTAAGTGTGCAAAATTCTCATGAATATTAATGACCTTTTCTTGCGGAAGGGAGTTGTTTTGGTTGTCAACATTCATTGGATGGAAAGGTGAAGGCATACAATTGGTACTGTCAAGGCCTAATTCACCATTGTCCATATGAGGACTAGGAGCTCATAAGATTCTAAGGTCCACAACAAAAGTTCTATCAGAGGAGGCCATGAGTCTATAACTTTTTCTCAATAAAGTATTATCAATAGGGCACCAAACACTCATACAAGTACCACAAAGGAGGGGTGAATGCAAATGCAAAATAATCTAAGATTTTGAAATGAAAATAATAGAAATGTTGCTAACTGTAATAGAGATCTAACTACAGAAAACAAAAATGCAGAAAAATGCCAGAAAAATGCTAAAAATGTTGTTTAACAAGTGCAAAGGAACTGATTCACCCAGGGCCACGAATGAGTCCCAGTATGATGTTTTTGTGTGATTTTTAGAAAATTTAATGTGATTTTAATGTTCTACAAAATGCAATCAAGGATGGAGAATGCAGATTTTAAGTTTTTTCAATGAGATGCAATGCAAAAATGAAATCTAAATGAAGCTTTCTCTAATGGAAGATAAAAAGTCCTAGAATGCAAAACCAAAAAAATGTACTAATTTAATGTTAATGAAAATGTAAATGAGGATGCAATATGTAAATGAAATTAGTAATGCAAAGTGCTCAAAAGTTAGGTTTGCCAAAATGAACCGTTGATTTTTGGCTCCTATGGAAAACTCATGCTCTTTTAGGGTTTTTCACCTAAAAGGAGAGAGATAGGAGCAAAAATGCTAATGGTTCATTCAAATTATGTTATGTGCAATGTTGTCTAATGTAAATGAAGTTAACTAAATTTAATTGACCAATATAAGTGGATGAAAGTGAATGCAAAAGTGAAATTAACGCTATGTTTGAAAACACATTATGATATGCAAACAATGAAGTAAATGAAGAAAACATGCAGAACAAAATAAGATGAGTTAAATCAGTGTGGACCTGGGTGAAGTATGATGAATCTGGAATGTTGTGGATGCTGACTGAAATCACTAATTTTTTACAGTGGGACTCATTTGCCCAGGGTGGCGAATCATTCCTCCTCCTGGTGAAAACTATTGGAAGGGTATGTGTAGGATCATCATGGAAAAAATAGGCCCTTAAGTGGCAAAAAAATTATAAAAATCAGAGTTAGGCAACTTGACTTAAAAATTTGAATAAGTTATCTATATTATTTCAAAAATATGTAAGAATAGAATTTGTAGCAAATTGAACATGTAGTTTCTCAACTAGTAGGTTTATTTAAAAAAATAAAAATCTATTTAGTGAAAATTTGAAATTTCAAACAAGTAGTACTTAAATTTTAGGGAAAAAATAAGAAGTAGGTGTTTGTCTAACCACCCTAACCACAATAAAATTATAATATTTTTTTATAATATTTTAGATATAAGTAGAGGACTCATGTCTGGATGTCATGCATACTTTTTTGTAATTTTTTTCCAAGTAAATAATTAATTATGATTTATTTATTACAACTTTTTAAAAATATAAAAACTCGTATGTCTGACCACCTTCACTTGGTCAAAACTTCATGAAATTCAATTTTTATTTTTTAATCCTATAGTATACAAAGCATAGAATGTGACACATGTTTTGGATTCAAAAAATGTGATACCATTTGAAAGCTATAGATGTTTTTCAATCAGCCTATCAATTAGGACTTTCGTCATAATTCAAATAGAAAATGAATAATAATAATTTATATTAGTGGAACGCTGAGAATATCCTTTAAAAACCCTTTTCATTTCATCAATTTTGGGTAAAAAAAGGGTCGTCAACCACATACCCTACATATACCGATCATATCACCACTTTTTGGCCCATCATGATCCTTCACATACCTGGAAACAAGTTTTTGTCTGTCGAGATCTAGAATTTGACAAAATTCAGATTTTATATCCTATGGTGGGCCTCATTCACCATAGGTGGTGAATCAGTCCTCTCCCAAATTTTTGAAAAATCAAGAAACAACTCTGCAACACCAAATCTAGATATCACTACTTGTCGGGTTGTTGAAGTCAATTTTGTAGGAAACGGACATAAAACCTTCTCCAAGCTTGAAATAGACTTGAGTTGACTTGAAACACCTAGTTGACTTGTAAACCAATCTTCAACACCAAAAAGCTTGTTAAATTTGCACACAAAAGGCTACAAACAAACATGCAATAGGGGGAAAATTGTTTAGGGTTAGTGAATAGGGGTTTTCCTTGGTCAAACCCCACTTTTCGTAATCAAACCCTTAATAAAAAAATGCAAAAGAAAGATAAACTATTAACATGCAAATTTTATCAACTTACCAAACCCTTGATGATGAAAGTTTGAAGTAATGTCAATGGTTGTTTCAAAGTGCTTGAAAAGATGTAAAATGCTTGAATGCTTGAATGAATAGGTGAATAAGTGTACTTGATGAATTGGGGGGAGATTGTAGGAGATGTAAAATGAGGTTAAAATCACTTATTTATACACATTTGTCCTTAGTTACCCATTCATACCTCATCACAGGCCGACATCAAGTGTGTTTTAATAATATCCCAAAAGGAAATTTAAACAAAATTGAATTTGGGGCCAAGGGGGATTCATTCACCACCCATGGTGAATGGGTCCCACCTAGGACCTAAAAATGTGTGTCAGGAAATATGTAGTTTTTAATGTTCTTTTTTGGTATAATACTAAAAAATACACTTAATTAAGCATACACAAGCATAAATGGGCCAAATAAAGCATGAAAAAGTGATAAATAGTGAATATGTGCCTAGAAAAGCATGAAATCTTTTTACAAGACTTTACAATACTTCAAAATATGACTTGATGAATAAAAGGGTGATTTTTAGGTGAATTGTAATTAATAGAGTCTAGGAGAGTGTAGAAATGACTTACAACACTTCACAACACCTTCACAAGATGTTGTTCTTTGAACTTTAGTCCCTAAATAAGCATGTTAAAGCCATGTTGCAACATAAAATCGGAGAAAAATAGAAAAACACCATGAAACAAGACCTAAAAGGCCATATTTCTACAACACACTTCATCATATTTGAAAAATTGCAATGATGCTTGAAAATTTATATGAATGAATTCTGGATACTTCTTGAGGTGAGAGTTGTTTTAGGATTACACATGATGGTGTTGATGTTTAGTGAAGGTCTCTTCATTTCTTTTGTAATCTTAGAAGGGAAATATCCCAAACCACTATTTGTTTCTTGCATACTAGGTTCTATAGGAACATGAATACGATGTTCTTTTCTTCCACGTTCTTTTCCACTTTAACCAAGTTGTTTCATGAAATCATAGCCTTTTCCATAAATTATTTCAGTTTCTTTCAAGTTTTGTGGTTGTTGATTATCTATCTCTTCAAACTTTGTTGTATAACTTGTGTCTTCTTATAGAGTATATGAGGTATATGCTTGTGAGTTTTCTTCTAAATTCTTCATTGACATCACCATTGGTTGTTTTTTCTTTTCATCTTATTTAATTTTTATTATGTATTCTTCCATAAATGAGGGTGTGAATTCTAAGGAACCCCAATCATCATCCAATAATTTTGACAATTTTCATAGGTTTTATGTTCGATGTTGGAATTAATGTGCTTAAAGGACTTGTTAATTTTTCAACTTGTAATCAACTTTCAGGCTTGGGGTCTATTTCAACTTGGTATACTTTATTTTTATACAAATACTTCATGATACGATGAAGAGTTGAAGGAACTGCATCCATCTCATGAATTTAATGTCTTCCTAAAGAGGATTATATGAAAAATCATGAGCCATAACATGAATAGGTGTTTGTAAGGTATCCTTCCCAACTATAATAGGTAAAGTAATCACACTAAGCGGTTACTTTCCTATATTATCAAATTGTCTAATCAATAAGGAATCAGGTTCAATTTTTTATTTATCCACACCAAGTCTATCTAGAATATTGATAGTGCATACATTAATGGTTGGGCCATTATCAACAAGGGTTCTTTGTAATCCCGTTATATTGAATCTAGATATTATCATGAAGGTGTCATGTTTCTTTTTCATCTCCAAGGAAGGGATCTCATGTTGGTGAAAAGTAATGTCTACATTAGTTGTATTCATTCCTTTAATTTGAGTTGCCACATCACTTGCATTTGTATTGGGGGAGATCACATCTTCTTGTAAGGTTGGTTGAAGCATGGTGTGATAATTAGGTGAGTTTTGAATCAAGTCCCATAGGGATATTTTTGCAGGATTATTCTTAAGTTGTTCAACAAGATCATACTCCTTTTTGCTATTCAAAGGAAAATGAGGGGTAGTAGGAAATTTAGAGTTGGGTAAAGGTAAGGATTTTGAGGTTATTTGTCTTGGTTGTGGATTGTTTCCAGTGTTATATGTATGAGAAATTGTATTATGATTTGGTTGTTGCAAGACATTTTTCTTAGGTGGTTCAAGGGTATAAATGGGTTTGTTTTGAGTTTGAGGTTTGTCTGTTGAGGTGGGTAAAGGATAAGTTGAGGTTGAATCAAATTAACATCTCTTTGTTTTGGTTTTTTGTAACAAGGCTTAGTGGATGAACTTTGTGAGATGAAATCCTCAAGGGCTTCATCTAACATGTCAAAGTCACATTTCAGTCACATTCTACTTTTTTGAGAATTCATTTAAGTTTAGATATATGCTCCAATCTCCGCTCTTTCCTTCCAAATTGATTTCTAGATGGGTATGTGCAGGATCATGGAAAAAACAGGCCCTTAAGTGGCAAAAAAATTAGAAAAATCAGAGTTAGGAAACTTGACATAAAAATTTGAATAAGTTATCTATATTATTTTAAAAATATGTAAGAATAGAATCTATAGAAAATTGAATGTAGTTTCTAAACTACTAGGTTTTTTTTTTAAATAAAATTTATTTCCAAGGTGAAATTTTGAAATTTCAATGTAGTGGTGCTTAAATTTCAGGAAAAAAATAAGAAGTAGGTGTATGTCTGACCACCCTAACCACAATAAAATGATAAAAAAAAATTATAATATTTTAGATATAAGTAGAGGACTAATGCCCTAATGTGATCCATATTTTTTTGTAATATTTTTCCAAGTAAATAATTAATTATGAATTTCTTATTACAAATTTTTAAAAAATAAAAAAACTCATATGTCTGACCACCTTAACTTGGTCAAAACTTCATGAAATTTATTTTTTCTTTTTTTAATCCTATAGTATGTGAAGCATAGAATGTGATGCATGTTTTGGATTTAAAAAATGTCATACCGTTTGAAAGCTATAGATGTTTTTCAATCAGCCTATCAATCAGGAAATTAGTCATAGTTTGAATAAAAAATGAATAATAAGTAATTATTAACTTCAAAATAAAGCATAATTTATATCAGTGGAAAGTTGAGAATCTCCTTTAAAAACTCTTTTTGTTTCATCAATTTTGGGTAAAAAAATAGTTGTCAGCCACATACCCATCATATTGTCACTTTTTGGCCCATCATGATCATGTGCATACCCAGATCTGAATCTACAAAAAGACCTACAAAACAGAATATATACTTGATTTTCTAATAGGGGGTTTTCCTTGGTTAAACCCCTATTTTAGGTAATTAAACCTTGATATAAGTAATGAAAATTGAATTTAAATGTGAACATAAACCCTAACCTTAAGTGTGTCTAAGATTAGGAAATATGAAATGCAATGCAACCCTATTCTAATGTTTAAGAATGAGATGCATGAATGAAGCTTGAATGCAATGACTCACTTTGAGAGATGTCAAATCACTCTACTAGGTCATGATGATGAATGTACCTTACTTAGCCTAAAATTAGGTTGATAATGGAGGATGGAATCACTTAAGAAAAAAAATCATTAGGCCTAACTTGATGGCTAGTTGTATCTCCCCAAACTAAAATCCATCATGATTCACCATAGAAAATCATTTTCAACCCTTGACAATGCTAGATCTTGAATGAAAGTAAGCTTGAAGACCTACAAAAGCACTTTAGTGTTATTTCAAGACTTCAACTTTTCTTGCTTTTGAAACTTGAATGCTTGGATCTTCAAATTGCTCTAAAAATGTTTTCGTAGATGAAATAATGACTTAGAAACTTGCTTATATAGGCATTTACACCTAATTTACCATTATTCAAATCTTAAAAGATGACATCAACGAGAATTTTGAATTCAAAAGTTGATTTTATGGCTCAAATCCTAAAAAACACCAAATGGGACTCATAGGCTAGCCTTGGCATATGGGTCCCACCTAGGGGGACTCATATGCCCAAGGTGGCGTATGAGTCCCACCCTAGATTTTCATGGTACGTTGCTAGAATTTTTTATGTTTTTGATGATTTTTTAGGTTTTTAGCTGAAATAAGCATTGTGATCTAGAATAATGGGTCCTAGAGGCCTATTAATGAGGAACTACAGGGGATTTTAATGTGACGGTACTAAAATAGGTCTAGTTTAAATGAGAAATTTTACTATCTTCGAGAAGGGAATATAATTTCCATCATTACACTCGAATACTCTGACATCAAACACACCAAGTATGAAACATGTTACATGAACTTTTAGCTCATGAGAATTTTTGGAACCTTTGAATGGTGATCCCATGCTTATTTTTTATCCAAATCTCTTATTCATCAATCAGTTTCTTCTTTTTCCCATTGATCCCCTTTTCCCTCTTTCACATTCATTTGTTTCTTTTGTTGCAACCTATAATCACCTCGGTGGCCACCTCTATTTGGTTCTTCACTCCTTTTACAATTGCACAACTCTTCCTAACTTCACCTAACTTCATTCAAAACTCTCTTTTCATGAGCTACTATTGGGTTGCTCCCAACCTTGTTAATGTCACAACTTGTTCACTTACATGAAAATAAGCCAATGAACTATCCCTCACTTGCTTGTCCTTGTCCTTCAATGGAATCAAATGGTACTCATGTCCATCCTTGGTGATGGTACACATATTTGAGCAACGATCATACATAGCATGTTGATCATATAGCCACAATGTATGCAAAAGGACATGGCAGACATCCATTGGCATCACATCACATAACACTTCATCAACATAATTACCAATCTAAAATTAAACCAAGCTTTATTCACTTACCAAAATTTGATGATCCTTTTGCAACCAAGTGACTTGATAAGGATTTGGATGTTTAGTCCTTTTCAATAATATCTTCTCCACCTTCTCTTCTGAGACCACATTGTTAGTACTTCCACTATCCACAACTACCTTAAAGAACTTTCTACCTGATTTACACACTATTTGAAATAGAATTCACCTTTATGTTGGCTCTAATCATTTTTTTTCTGGTTTCAAAATAACTCTATTCAGCATAAATGCCTCTCCCTCTTTAGGTTCTTCTACTCACTTTGGGGAATTCACACTCTCTTCATCAACTTGTGTTGCATAGTTCTTGTCTACACTCTTCTTCCTAATGTCTTGTTGTATTTAAGAGAATTCAAAGGTGCTATGTCAAACCTCTCCACATTAGACATTGACAAGGTTGGGAGCAACCCAATATTACCTCATGAAAAGAGTCTTGTTGTATTTAAGAGCATCCAAAGGCCCAATGTCCTCTTTCCTTTCCTTCTTGGGTGTTTGCATAAGACATTTTTGTCTCCTATTTCTTGTTTTGGTAACCTCTACCATTGCTGGACTATTATTTTTCACATGAAAATTTTCCCTTACTACTGGAGCTATTTTGTTTCCTTTTATTCAATTTTTCTTTTGCCTTCAAATCATATTGATATGCCTTCTATCGTATGAAATTGCAACATAGGTAATTCATTTTGAAAGCTATATTTCAATCCATTTATATACCTTGAAACATTTTTCATATCATCTTCCACATGTCCAACTAAAATATTTAACTTGTAAAAATTTTTGGTATAAGTTTGTACACTTACCTCTTTTTGCTTCAAATTTTTTAATTTTTGAAACAAACTTACTTGGTAATCCATCTACGTAAATTGAGCCTTCATATTTGCTATCATTTGGTCCCAGGTTCTAATTTTTTCCTTACCTCTTCATTCTCTATCAACCTACACATGATCCCACCACAATGAGGTGTGTTCCTTCTACTTTGTGCAATCAAACTTCACTCTTTTTGGGTCCTTCCTTTGTAACTAGAGGTTTCCATTCTCAGCTTGTTGCTAATATTTTTCATTTCTTTTAAAAAAATTCTCAATTTTATATTATCACCTTCATCTTCCAAATCAATTTTAGGTTCTTAACTTCTTATTCATCCTTGTTGACATCTATTATAGGAACTCCTTTTCACTATTCCATTTCTATTACATCCATTCTCATTGTGATGCCTCTTAACATATCCATGATGGCTACCATATTATCATTATTTTGTGGTCCTCTTTGTCCATATCCTTTTTGCACCATGTTGACGAACTCCCTATTGTGGGTCTCCTCACCCTCAAACTCTCCCACAAAAATTTCTTCTAGGGTTCCTTCCCTCAACACAATTGTAGCCTCCCAAATATTTTTCTTGCTCTGATACAAAAAGATGCAGTTCAAGAGCTCTAACTCTTTTTTGACCAACAGAAATTTACAGCCAATCAATCAAATAAACTAATAATTCAACCCAACTTAATGGAGCATTCACAAAAATAAATCTACTATAAGTTATTGTTTTATTTTATTCCAAATACATAGATTGAATTTGTTCAAACAAAATTTCTAATACATAATGGTTTTCCCCTGTTTTATTTGTAATCTTTTAACACCAATATTTAACTCAGATAACTATTTCCAAATGCCATTATTGTACTAGTTTTAATGTGAAAAAATTCTTAGCTTGGAAAAATGGGTCAATGCCATTTCCTATCTTTTCCTCCAACATCTCTACCACCCTTTTAGCCATGCACTTTTCTGGATTTATTTTGGAAAAAATAAAAATTTCCAGTAAAAATTTAGGTTGATTCATTTCATTTCTTCTGCTCTTTCAACTAGCACCTCTCCTCTCAGTTTTTGGAACCTCAAATCCCTTCATTTTATGTGCCAAACTCCCCGATCTTTTCCTTTCCATGTTGGAGGCTAAAGGTTTATTTTTGTTTTGTTTTCTTAAGCCAAAAATCAAAGCATTGAAAACCATCCAACTCCCATGCCTTATCAAATTGAATCGCCCAATTTGGAGGGCCTAGACATTGGGTTCAAATTATATTTTTAATCTACATTTTTAAATAATCTCCAACATTGAATTTATTTGCATTATGAATTTGATATTGTCTAAATAACTCTCAAATGGAATTCCAATCAGACATGTAATGATTTTGCTCAGAACATAATGCTTTCAAAAGAACACACAGACACCCAAAATAAAATTTCAAATCAAACAAAATGAAAATTTTATGAAGGCTAATGTGGATAGCTATATACCTGGATGCTCTGACATCAATATGAAAAGGCGAATCTACAACACAATTGGCATACTCACAAGATATCAAGAGTTGAATTATGTTGTCATTTTTGACACACAAATGAGCAAGAAACTAGCATGTAATACAAATGAGAAAGATGTACCTTCTCCTACATAGTGGATTTTATTTTACTCACATGAACAATCCATCTCTCACCCCATCATCCTAAAATTATTTAAAGAGTCAAGCAGATTCTAAGTTTTGGATCCAAAATGAGCTATCCTCCTTTTCTAATACAAACATAAGTCATTATGTGGATGCCATATTACGCCTCCCTATTCAATAAGATTATGGCAGGTGGCATGCAATGACCATAAAATTACAATAATAAATAAAAATGGTAACTTTATACTTTCCATTAGAGATAAAAACATGATACTCTCATATGTGTAAATTGAAAACTTGATAGATTTATAGGTGCTACACATGGATAAAAAAGATAGTGTTCTACCTTATCATGCCTCATTAAGGAAAGATCCTCCCAAGTATAATTTTAAAATCACATTTAACACTCTAGAAAAATCTCCAAAATATACCTATCCCATAGATGCTTATGTAAGTTAATTTTTTATATCAAAGTCATAAAAGTAATAATATTCTACCATTTTAAGTTTTCATTTCAATCCCATCCAAATTACACTAAAAAAAATATTGAAATATTGAAACATTAAATATATACAAATAAAAGAAATTCATGGTTGTGTGCAAGAAGTTGAGTCCACTTTTGGCCAAAAAGTTGAAGTATTTTCTTTGATTTTTAGAAATTTTTACATTTGACCTAAAAATTTGAAGCACTTGAAGATTGAATCTTAAAAAATGTCAATAATATGAAATGTTGTACGCAATGTCTAGTTTGAACATATGTAATTGATTTCAATACCTGGATGTACAAATTGATTTTCAGTAGGCATGTCTAAAAACCATAGTTTAAAAGAAACTTTTTTAGGACCATACCATGCATGTGTACACCAACCATATTTTGACCTAAATAAAAGTATTTTTTTGAATCCTATTGGGAAAATATTTGTAAGATACTAAATATTGTTCATTATATCTTTTGTAATTATTTCTTAATTATTTTTTAATTACTTTTTTATAGGTTGTAATTATTGTTTTGAAAATCCCCAATGTACATCACACATAAGATGACCTAAACTTATCATTTTTTGAAGATTGTTCATGTAGAATTTTTTGAAGATTGTTCATTTACGATTTTTTTCAAAATATTATTTTAATAAAATTTATTAAAATAATAAGAAACCATGTATTCAATTTTATGGTCCAATTTCATTCAAAATTATTTAGAAAATAGAAAAAATAATTCAATTGTAAAAAAATTACATATTTGAAGTCTACATAATCTCATCTATAATGGATTTTAATTTCATCAATTTTTTTACAAAAATCATCTTTAGACATACGTTTAAAGTCACACTTTTCTATTGATAGTAACATGACCTTCAAATTTAAGGTCAAAGAAGGTCCAAAGCTAAGGGTCGGGTCCCGAAGAATTTTTCTAACCTGAAACCCATAGCAGAAACTAGGCCTAGAATTCATTTTTTTAGAAAATGGGATTTGGTATCCTAAATGGGACCCCATTTCATAAATGGTATCACGTTCCTTTATTGATCGTTTTTTAATTTTTTACTAATGAAAAATTATTGTGAATTTTGCAACTTGACATCTTATTACAGTGTATGCCCAAATAATAATTCTATATTTTTTTATTAGTTCTTGTCTTCCACATGCTCTTGAACTTGTAATTTTATTTGAATTTTGGAAGAAGGAAACATTGGACAATTTTGAAGTACAATTGTGTTCATTTTCTACTAATTTCAAGGAGGAATAAAAAAGAAAGACTTTTACTATTCAAATTCACTTGTACATTAGAATTTTGTAATCATGGGATCACAAAATAATTAGGACCACATCATCAAAAGAGGAAAGATAGGATGGTCATGACTCCTAAATAAGTTAAAGAAAAGAGAGAGAGATAATAAAAGCATCAAAGAGACCGAAGAATTGGGATTTGAGTAATGAATAATAGTTAAAGCATATGGTTTCATTACCATTGAAGAGACCATGGATGTAGATGATGCAAATTTGCAAGAGGTGAATGTGGAAGATAATACAATTATTGAAACTAATCTTGGTATGTCTTCAAATCCACCATTCAATGCTATGGAGAACATGACTATTGTCATTTTTGTTGTAAGTATGGTGTTGGTGTTGTCATTAATGTCAACAGTATGGAGTAGGTTGGTGTTCTCAAGTTCTTGTGTTAGTATGCATGTGTTATGGTTTGATAAGAAGGTTTTTTAGTGATTTAATTAGTGTTATCATTGATGTATTGATGGATAAGAATTGTAGTTTTAATAATTTCACTTTGTTTCCAAGTGCTTTTGAGAAAATATGAATAAAAGAGTGTATACTGTGATAGACGTGTGTTTAGTGTTGTGCTTCATATGTAACGCCCATCGTGCAAACCCCAGAGAACACACACATAATGCAAATAATTTTTTTTTAAAATAATAGAAGTAACATGTAACAACATTAAACCATAATTCACATAGCATAACACATAACATTAGTACAATTGGTTCTCTGGGGCACACGAGGTTACATCGCAACAACAAAACATAAGAACAGATAAAGAATATAACATAACCATTTAATTCATGATAACCATATACAATGATACGTCCGATAATCCTGATGCGAGTAAGTTAGACATCGCATAATTACATCCATGATAAATCTCTTAAAAGAGATACAAATGATCCTAACTATTACATCATCGTTATAATATTACATTACAATTTTCCTTGACATAAGGATTACATAGGATTTCCCAACATGGGGATTGATACAAGAATTACAATAAACTCCCAAACATGTGGGATGATACAAATACAATGAAAACTACAATACAAGGTGAATACTGGACAACTCCAACTGTAGCAATGCTGAGAAGACAAGATGCTAATGGGGAACCCAATGGGTGCGGAGCACGTTCCACCCAACCATGTGAATTACAAGTAACTCACCCCCCGTGCTCAGAGGTGACGAGGAAGTGAACCCGACCATGAATGTCAAACCGACTCAATAACAACAAGATACGAAACAAGTACAACTCAAAGCTTACAATGAACAACCATCAACTTGCACAAATCTCAAGACAAGATATAACTTAAGAAACTCATCACAATGACATGAAGTATCATAAATCAACAATCATGAAACAAGTTCACAAGAATTCCAAAAAGCATCATAAGAGATAACATCCAGAAGAACCGAACCAACTCCCAAAATACATATCCAAATAAATCAGAACCAATATAAAGAACACGATTCCATAATAACCCTGAATCAAACATTCAATACACCATTCCAATAGGCAACAAGAACAAGTCAGACGGGTGTCAAGTAGGGAGGGTCATCACATAACTCTCATGGGATCCCCTGGCTCTTCCTCCAACTGAGGCGCCAGCACCCACCTATGGATTCCCTAGCCCTATAATCAGAACAACATAAAAATTACAATATCCAGAGGCAACAAGAAAACAAGAACAATAAGGATGTCTAGTGGAGAGTGTCATCGCATAGCTCTCATGGGATCCCCTGGCACTTCCTCCTAACCGAGGCGTCGGCACCCATCTATGGATCACCAGGCCCTTCCTCCTACTGAGGCGCCGGCACCATAGGGTAGCTAATGCGGAGCCGATGGTCTCTCATGAAGACGAGACTACGACTTTGCCTACCACGGCCTACTCAGTCTATCACTAGTCTACGGTAGCCCTAATGCATAGACGAGGAATCCATTTTTCTTTATCTTGTATGTTTTACTACTCATCCCCCCTAAATTCTATTTTTAGGTTATCACTTGTTTAACCACTCTTATGTGGGTTCCCCTGGCACTTCCTCTTACCCGAGGCGCCGGCGCCCACGAAGAGCCACTCTCTCTATGACCCCTAACATATCTTAAATCGGCAAGGGTTGAACTAAATCATATAAAACATAGAACTCGAATCTACACACGTGAGGTTATACTCCTCTCGCGACAACCCATAACAAACTATCACAGAAACACGTTCAACCCTTCCAAGCATAAATCATTAAACTTCCAACACCAAAGGTATAAAATAAGATGATGTCAGCTCCAAACTACACATGCCTCTGGAACAAGGGTTATAAGACCATAGGGTTCCCACAAGGACATCACTAAATGACCACCATAATGGAAATGAAAACTAACAATACAATATTACAAGACTGCACCAACTTAATGTAATTCACTCCCAATCAAACAATAAAATTAATTCCACCCATTTTGCAAATCGTTACAAAAAAGAAAATAAACAAGATTCTCACTTTTAAATCAAATACAACTAACTCAATCTAATCCGTATACAATACAAAATATGGCCAATTAACTGTTTATATTATCTATTCAACATAACGATTGATAAAATAATGCCTTCTTAACATAAAAATCTCTATATATAAATATTATTTAACATTCAAATAAAATACAACATTATCTTTTTTAAACTATAATAAAGAATATTAAATAAAATAATTATACTTGCATTCTTAAAAAAAAATAATAAATTAACGTTAAAATTAAATAACCTTAATCCCATTTTAAAATAATTAATATTAAATAAAATGATTTCAATTCCACATTTATTTATATATATATATTTTAAATAAAATACATAACAATTATTTCATAACAAATATACATATATAAAATGAATTATATTTAAAACAAATTATAATTCAAATATACATAATACAAAACGAATTCAGATTTTAAATACCTTTTTAAAACGAATTTATGATATTAAAAAAAAACAAACGAATTTTATATGTCAAAAATAAAAAAAAATACATAGAAAATCATGGATAAACAAACAGGGCGAGGTACCACCGTGCTTCTCAAAGAGGGCGGAGGGCGGATCAAATGGCTTCCCGCCATGCTGATCAGGTAAGGGCTGCCGCGCCACCAATCTCTACATCATGGGCAGATTTTCTCCCGAGGGACGAGGGGCGGGGTAGCCCTACCTTCCCTCTTTATTTTTATTTCTATTTTTTTTTAAATTTGTTTTATATAAATTTATATGTTATTTAAAATAAATTCAATATAACAACAAAAAAATTACGAACACAGAAATTTTTGAATTCAGAGCAAAATAATATTAATTTACCAGACGTACGACCAATCATAGGTTCTCAAAATCAAATGGTAAGGTCTGCATAAGTATATATATATATATATATATATATATATAATTTTCTTATATAATTAAAAATAGAGGAAAAGAATACAGATGAACAGATCTTCATATATTTTAACAAAACAGAAAAAAAATTTACAGAGAAATAAAATAGATCCATTATACACAAATACATCAACAAAACTTCACATTTATTATTCTCTAATTGAATATTTCAGGAAACAAGGGTTTTTGTTTTGACAAAAAAAAGAACAGTTCAAAACTATATATATATATATATATTCTTCTCTTTTCCAAAAGTTTAAATCTAATATTTTTTTTTTTTAAATTTCGATTCAACAACAGTTTTTCCCTATTCAAACAAATCACGTCTAACAGATTTTGTTTTTGTTTTCTCTGAAGCAGAAAGATAAAGAAAGAAAGTACTAGAAGGAAAACATAAGAGGAACCTGATGTCCAGCGCTTATTCAAAAGTCTGAAGATGCCTGGTTGATCCTGATGCCCTCGAGGTGTTCCTTGATCGTGCCTCTGAATCTCCTTCACAAAACTTCACCTTCGAACTTGGATCCTATTTTGTTGTTCCGAAGACTCTCCAGAACATACACCAGAAATAGATTCACAATCTCTCTCTCAAATTCTTCCCCAAATACAATAGAAGGTTTCAAAACCCTTTCTAAACTTTCAGAATACTCCACCAAACCCTTGCACAACTTCTCCAACAAATATTTCTATGTGTGTGTAAAAACTCCCCAAAAATTCATAATAATATACAAATATATTCCCATTTCCTCAAAAACTCTCAAAAATCAAAATTAAAAGAAAATCAATTCTTTAAAAACTGGCTTTTTCCCAACTCTCCATTCCTATTGGCTCACACTGTCTTTTTTTATTCTTTTATTTGTTTTTATTGCTTTATTTCCTGTTTTGCAACTTTTCATGCACCTCACATTACATATTTATTTTAAATAAATTATTCACATAATTATCCACCACCAATTTACTTGATTAAAATAATTAAGCTATATTTAATATTTAATTATCAATTAATTGCAATATATGATTTTCAAAATAATTAAAATATTTAAATATTTAAATATCATTTAATCCAACCTTAAAACAATTAATTTATTTCAATAATTAAGATAAATCATAATTATAAATGCCCTCGCAATTAAAATAAGACAAAACACAAACACAACAGACAAAGACGACAATTACACAAAATCAACAACTATACCAACAATGAGACGACCTGACATCATGGAACGGGAGGACTTCATCGTCACCTCTGTATCAACCTTTCTCCGTTGGGTTATTTGGTGCTCGCCCTGTCCTGCCGAAGCAGGTGGAATCGAGACTTGTACCTGCAGTCCTGCATACAAACGAAGTTGTGTACATGTGCATATATACATATATATCAAGCATTAAATCAAGATACTGCATTGTGAGAAGGAATCACAACATAACAGGGCACTCGCGAACGAGTGATGCTATATTGTCCTTCGTCACACCTATTTTAACAAAAATAACATAATCAATGAATTACATTTCTAACTAACAATCATCTCATAACATATTAATTTAAATCACTGCATTAAATCATAATTCGGAAAATCAACTGATATAATCAACCATAATGTCAAATGAAATAATCAAATCCTCAAGTGCATAAACATAATCACCAATAGTCTACTAACAAAATCCAACATCATCTATATCTAACTATCCAACTCAAACAATATCATCATCGTCACAAGTAGAAAACAACCACACTGAAAAATACTAAATCCTACCAGCAAGAGGAGGGGTATTACATCCTCCCCCTCATAAAATCGGCTTACTCCTGGAAGCCGGTAAACAAAGGGAAATAAGATTCCCTAATACGGGATGTAACGCCCGCCGTGCAAACCCCAGAGAACACACACATAATGCGAATAATTTTTTTTTTAAACAAAAGAAGTAACATGTAACAACATTAAACCATAACTCATAGCATAACACATAACATTAATACACTAGGTCCTCTGGGGCACGCGAGGTCACATTGCAACCACAAAACATAATAAAGATAATGAAAATAACATAACCATTTAATTTATGAAAACCATATACAATGATACAACTGATAGCCATGATGCGAGTATGACAACATCGCACAATTACATCCATGATAAACCTTTTAACAAGATCCAAATCAAACCTAACTATTACATCATTGAAATAATATTACATTACAATTTTCTTTGATACACAAATTACATTGAATTTCCCAACATGGGGATTGATACAAGAATAATGGAACATGAAGTACATCTGATTACTGGTACCACTCCACTGCGGAAAGCTGAGAAGACAAGACGCTGATGGGGAACCCAACGGGTGCGGAGCACATTCCACCCAACCATGTGAATTACAAAGTAACTCACCCCCCGTGCTCAGAGGTGACGAGGAAGTGAACCCGACCATGAATGTCAAACTGACTCAACAACATGACACAGAACAAGTACAACTCAATTATGCAATGCACAACTATCGACGTACTCAAATTACATAACAAGTTAAAACAAGAACTCATCATGATAACATGAAGTATTATCACTTAACAATCACGAATCAAATTCACAAGAATTCAAAGAAACATCACAAAGAGATAACATCTAGAAGGACCGAACCAACACCCAAAATACATTTCCAAATAAATCAGAACCAATAAAAAAAAAAACACGATTCCCCAATAACTCTAAATCAACCATTCAATACACCATTCCATAGGCAACAAGAAACAAGTCAAACCGGTGTCAAACGGGGAGGGTCATCACATAACTCTCATGGGATCCCCTGGCTCTTCCTCCAACTGAGGTGCCGGCACCCACCTATGGATTCCCTAACCCCATAATCAGAACAACATAAAAATAACAATATCTAGAGGCGACAAGAAACAAGGACAAGGACGTCAAGTGGAGAGTGTCATCGCATGGTTTCATATGGATTCTCCAGACAACCTATCACAAGGTGCCGCCTCCATCTCTACATGGATTCTCCAGACAACCAAGTTAAGGTGCCGCTTCCATCTATGGTTCTCCTGACAGCCTATCTCAAGGCGCCGCTCCATAGGGTTACTCATGCGGAGTCGTTAACCTTTCGTGATGACAAGGCAACGACCTTGCCAACCACGGCCTTCTCGGTCCCCTTTAGTCTGTGCTAGCACTAACAGGTGGATGAGGCTTCATCATTATCTTGTTAATGTTTTACTACCCTCCCCCCTAAATTCTATTTTTAGGTTATCACTTGTTTAACTACCCTTACATGGGTTCCCCTGGCACTTCCTCCATCCGAGGCGCCGGCGCCCACGAAGGGCCACTCTCCCTATGACTCCTAACATATCTCAAGACCAGGCAAGGGTTGAACTAAAACATAAGAGAAAACATAATATCACAACAAGTATACGTGAGGCATTAACCCTCTCGCAATAATTCATAATCCAAACGTCTTAACAAACCGTTCAACCCTTCCTAACAAAACCATTAAGTATCACTTTCCAAAAGGATAACCAAAACGAGGATAACCTTTAAAGCATAAAACTCAACACAAGAACATGCGAGGCAAATCCATCTCGCGATAAATCATAATCACAACGACTACAACCATTCCAAATAATAAATTTCAAAATCATGTAATATTCTAATCACAAAATACAAGTATCAACATCAAAGGATATAAGACCTGCCTCTGGAAAAGACCAAGTTTAACACTAACTAGAATTGAACTCACTATTACAACAAGGTTCCCACATCCAAAATACAAGAACAAAACAATAATAATATGGTAAAAATAAAACCTCCAACCATATAACTTGAGACACCACGCACACAAGTTTTGGCAACACAAAAATAACAACTAATTTAATTGCATATATATTCTCTATTTACCTCGATACCATTAGAAATAAAAACCTACGATCACGATTTTACCAATTACGTAAAATATCTCTACTTTACTCGACATGGAGTTAAAAATAAAGAACAATAAACTTATGGACAAATTATCTAATTTACTTTCTTTAATTACTCAAGGATAATAAATTCTACGTTTATTCAATTAAACACATTCAATAAGAGTAATATATATATTCTATTTTATTTAAATAACCCACACATTCTAATATTCTTAAAATATAACTAATTAACTTAAAAATTAACCAATCATAATTCCTTTAAAATACATGATATTAAATAACCTGATTGAAAATAAAATAAAATACGATACAATACAACTATAATTTAAATATATATATCCACAATTATTTATATTTAATCATCCAACTATATTGTAATTAAATGACTTTACCAAACCTACAATATTCTGAACAATTCACCTACTGGCAACTAATGCATATACACAGCATACAGAAAATATTTATATATATATATATATATATATCTATATATATATTTACATATATATATATATTTATATATATATATATATAATCATAAAAAAATAAAAAATAAAAAAAATCGAATTAAATTAAAATCGAACCCCATTCCAAACTTTATATAAAATAAAATAAAATAAATAAATAAAAACAATTTTTAATATATAGAATGGGGAGACCCCAATAGTGACTGCGCGCAGTCCAAGGACTGGCGCAGCAGTCCAAAGGACTGCCGCTACAGTAGTCCTACGAACTGCTATGACAGTCCTTAGGGACTGTCGCAGTCCCTACGGACTGTCGCAGTACGTAGGAAGCGACAGCACACTCCCCACCGCGGGGACCACTGCCGAGCCGCAGGGTTCGGCCCCCTAAAACTTTTATTTTATTTTAATTTTAATATATTTATTATTTATTATTAAATTTTAAATCTTTATTATTATTTTCTTTTCTAAAAACAATAAAATTCCGTCCTTTAACAGGCACGGACAAAAGGCACGAAAACCATTAATTTTAAAAAGAAAACCAAAAGATTTATTTATATATTAATAATTAAGTATATATGTATATAAACATAAAAATTACAGAGAAACAGATTTCTGTGTAGAATGTAGAATCACTATATTTAAAAAAAAAAACATATTATTGATTTCTAAAATAATATTAAAACTTCATAAGAAATTAAAGATTTTTCCTTTCCACAGGTATGAGAAAGAGATTGAGTATACCCAAACATCATTCGAAGAGTTTTTTTTCAGTTTGCTTGCAACACATTATTTCTAATCTCAACATGAAATTTTCTTTTCAAAAAGGGAAACCTAATGTTTATTCATTTACTAATCTCAAGAAATCATTAAAGTCTAAATCACAGACATAATCTTTTTATTTATTTATTTTAAAACAAAGATTGATTCTAAAATGCCTCTTCATTTCTTTTACAGCTTTAACACCATTAAGATAAGAGAGTGGAACCTGGAGTCCAACGTTTATTCGAAAATCTGATGATGCTGATTTACGATGACCTCAAAGAGCTCCTTGTTTGCACTTCAAAATCTCCTCTACAGAATTTCGTCCTTGAACTTGAATCAATTCCTTTGTTCCAACACTCCTCCAAAACAACACCAATAACAGATTTCCAGTTCCTTTCTAAAACTCTTCTCAAAGTATAGCCCAAGGATTCCAAAAATATTCTCTTTCAGACTCAAAAATACATCCCCAATAGCTTATGCAACTTCTCTCTCTACAAAACCCCCGTGTGTGTAAACTTACAAAAATTCTTAATTCCATAAAAGATAATATCCCTCTCTCCACAACAATTCTATAAAAAAAACAAAAAATAAAATAAAATCATTCTTTAAAAGCGAGCTTTTTACTCAAATCTGTCCTCTTAGTGGCTCACACAATCTTTTTATCCTTTTACTTGTTTTATTGTTTTAATTTCTATTTTTGCAACTTTTCTTGCACAACATATTTTCTATTTAATTAAATAAATTATTCTAATAATTATCCCCACCTGATAATTAATTAAAATAATTAAAATACCTTTAATATTTAATTATCATTTAATCAAACACATGCCTTTATAAAAATTAAATAAAATATTTAAATATTTTCATACAAATAAATCATCATTAAAATACACAATTATTATTCCCAATTAATTAACTAATTCACAACTTATAAAATATCAACATCAATTAAATAATCATACTTATAAAATACCACATTAATCCAAATATGACAACACACAAAACACAAGCCACAAATGACGACAAATTCACAAAATAAACAATACCAGACAAACGAGACGATCTGACATCATGGGACGGGAGGACTTCATCGTCACCTCTGTATCAACATTTAACCGTTGAGTTATTGGTGCTCGCCCTGTCCTGCCGAAGCAGGTGGAATCAAGACTTGTCCCTGCAATCCTGTATACAAACGAAGTTGTGTACATGTGCATATATATATATATAAAATCAAAGCATTAAATCAAGTACTGCATTGTGAGAAGGAATCGCAACATAGCAGGGCACTCGTGAATGAGTGATGCTATATTGTCCTTCGTCACACCTATTCTAACAATTATAATATAACCAATAAATCAACATTTCTAACTAACAATCATCTCAAAACATATCTAATTAAATCACTGCATCATATCATAATTTTGAAAAATCAACTAATATAACCAACCATAATGTCCTATAAAATAATCATGTCTGCTAATGGAATAACAGCATCATCAAATGTCTAACTAACCAAATCAAACAATATCATCATCATCACAAGTAGCAAACAACCGCATAGCAAAGATACTAAATCCTACCAGTAAGAGGAGGGGTATTACACGGGAGGCATCTACCCACACCAAGACAGTGAACTAATCACCAAAAGAGAATAGAATCAAGCTCACACATAAGAGTAAGAAATAATAATACAAGTATTAGTAACATGGGGGTATTACATCCTCCCCCCCAAGGATATGGCTTACTCCAGGAAGCCATTTAATAGATAAGAGTAAGCACACAAGAATCACGCAGAGATCACGCCAAAAACCATACACATAACTCAACACTGGAAACCACATCACACAATGACACAAGGGTTCATAGTGCATCCTTGATAGGGAGGATATCGGTGCATTGCGCACTACACCAAGGGTCCTATCCATTCCCATCAGTTTCCTGCACCATTGCCCTGAGACCGGCTAACGGAAGAAACTCAGGTTCACAACAATGACAACGGTAAAGTGAAACTCTAGACTCTAGGGACTAAACGCAAGGTTACATAGTGAGCACACATAGTGCCCAGTGTATGAACCTTGGCTCTGATACCAAGTTGTAACGCCCGTCGTGCAAACCCTAGAGAACACACACATAATGCAAATAAATTTTTTTTTAAATAATAGAAGTAACATGTAACAACATTAAACCATAATTCACATAGCATAACACATAACATTAGTACACTTGGTTCTCTGGGGCACGCGAGGTTACATCGCAACAACAAAACATAAGAACAGATAAAGAATATAACATAACCATTTAATTCATGATAACCATATACAATGATACGTCTGATAATCCTGATGCGAGTAAGTTAGACATCGCATAATTACATCCATGATAAATCTCTTAAAAGAGATACAAATGATCCTAACTATTACATCATCGTTATAATATTACATTACAATTTTCCTTGACATAAGGATTACATAGGATTTCCCAACATGGGGATTGATACAAGAATTACAATAAACTCCCAAACATGTGGGATGATACAAATACAATGAAAACTGCAATACAAGGTGAATACTGGACAACTCCAACTGTAGCAATGCTGAGAAGACAAGATGCTAATGGGGAACCCAACGGGTGCAGAGCACGTTCCACCCAACCATGTGAATTACAAGTAACTCACCCCCCGTGCTCAGAGGTGACGAGGAAGTGAACTCGACCATGAATGTCAAACCGACTCAATAACAACAAGATACGAAACAAGTACAACTCAAAGCTTAAAATTAACAACCATCAACTTGCACAAATCTCAAGACAAGATATAACTTAAGAAACTCATCACAATGACATGAAGTATCATAAATCAACAATCATGAAACAAGTTCACAAGAATTCTAAAAAGCATCATAAGAGATAACATCCAGAAGAACCGAACCAACTCCCAAAATACATATCCAAATAAATCAGAACCAATATAAAGAACACGATTCCATAATAACCCTGAATCAAACATTCAATACACCATTCCAATAGGCAACAAGAACAAGTCAGAAGGGTGTCAAGTAGGGAGGGTCATCACATAACTCTCATGGGATCCCCTGGCTCTTCCTCCAACTGAGGCGTCGGCACCCACCTATGGATTCCCTAGCCCTATAATCAGAACAACATAAAAATTACAATATCCAGAGGCAACAAGAAAACAAGAACAACAAGGATGTCTAGTGGAGAGTGTCATCACATAGCTCTCATGGGATCCCCTGGCACTTCCTCCTAACCGAGGCGCCGGCACCCATCTATGGATCACCAGGCCCTTCCTCCTACTGAGGCGCCGGCACCATAGGGTAGCTAATGCGGAGCCCATGGTCTCTCATGAAGACGAGACTACGACTTTGCCTACCACGGCCTACTCAGTCTATCACTAGTCTACGGTAGCCCTAATGCATAGACGAGGAATCCATTTTTCTTTATCTTGTATGTTTTACTACTCATCCCCCCTAAATTCTATTTTTAGGTTATCACTTGTTTAACCACTCTTATGTGGGTTCCCCTGGCACTTCCTCTTACCCGAGGCGCCGGCGCCCACGAAGAGCCACTCTCTCTATGACCCCTAACATATCTTAAATCGGCAAGGGTTGAACTAAATCATATAAAACATAGAACTCGAATCTACACACGTGAGGTTATACTCCTCTCGCGACAACCCATAACAAACTATCACAGAAACACGTTCAACCCTTCCAAGCATAAATCATTAAACTTCCAACACCAAAGGTATAAAATAAGATGATGTCAGCTCCAAACTACACATGCCTCTGGAACAAGGGTTATAAGACCATAGGGTTCCCACAAGGACATCACTAAATGACCACCATAATGGAAATGAAAACTAACAATACAATATTACAAGACTGCACCAACTTAATGTAATTCACTCCCAATCAAACAATAAAATTAATTCCACCCATTTTGCAAATCGTTACAAAAAAGAAAATAAACAAGATTCTCACTTTTAAATCAAATACAACTAACTCAATCTAATCCGTATACAATACAAAATATGGCCAATTAATTGTTTATAATATCTATTCAACATAACGATTGATAAAATAATGCCTTCTTACCATAAAAATCTCTATAGATAAATATTATTTAACATTCAAATAAAATACAACATTACCTTTTTTAAACTATAATAAAGAATATTAAATAAAATAATTATACTTGCATTCTTAAAAAAAAAAAAAAATTAACGTTAAAATTAAATAACCTTAATCCCATTTTAAAATAATTAATATTAAATAAAATGATTTCAATTCCACATTTATTTATATATATATATTTTAAATAAAATACATAACAATTATTTCATAACAAATATACATATATAAAACGAATTATATTTAAAACGAATTATAATTCAAATATACATAATACAAAACGAATTCAAATTTTAAATACCTTTTTAAAACGAATTTATGATATTAAAAAAAAACAAACGAATTTTAAATGTCAAAAATAAAAAAAAATACATAGAAAATCGCGGATAAACAAACAGGGTACGAGGTACCACCGTACCTCTGCACAGGGACAGAGGACTGGTCCGACGCCGGCCGTCGGAGACTACAGCGCAGGCATCAGGAGTCTCATTGACGTCGCTCCAGGGGCGAGGGGGGGGGTAGCCCCTTCCCTTCCCTCTTTTTTTATTTTTATTTCTTTTTTTTTTTTAAATTTGTTTTATATAAATTTATATGTTATTTAAAATAAATTCAATATAACAACAAAAAAATTACGAACACAGAAATTTTTGAATTCAGAGCAAAATAATATTAATTTACCAGACGTACGACCAATCATAGGTTCTCAAAATCAAATGGTAAGGTCTGCATAAGTATATATATATATATATATATATATATATATATATATATATCTTATATAATTAAAAATAGAGAAAAAGAATACATATGAACAGATCTTCATATATTTTAACAAAACAGAAAAAAAATTTACAGAGAAATAAAATAGATCCATTATACACAAATACATCAACAAAATTTCACATTTATTATTCTCTAATTGAATATTTCAGGAAACAAGGGTTTTTGTTTTGACAAAAAAAAGAACAGTTCAAAACTATATATATATATATTTTCTTCTCTTTTCCAAAAGTTTAAATCTAATATTTTTTTTTTTAAATTTTTGATTCAACAACAGTTTTTCCCTATTCAAACAAATCACGTCTAACAGATTTTGTTTTTGTTTTCTCTGAAGCAGAAAGATAAAGAAAGAAAGTACTAGAAGGAAAACATAAGAGGAACCTGATGTAAACTAATCTTGGTATGTCTTCAAATCCACCATTCAATGCTATGGAGAACATGACTATTGTCATTTTTGTTGTAAGTATGGTGTTGGTGTTGTCATTAATGTCAACAGTATGGAGCAGGTTGGTGTTCTCAAGTTCTTGTGTTAGTATGCATGTGTTATGGTTTGATAAGAAGGTTTTTTAGTGATTTAATTAGTGTTATCATTGATGTATTGATGGATAAGAATTGTAGTTTCAATAATTTCACTTTGTTTCCAAGTGCTTTTGAGAAAATATGAATAAAAGAGTGTATACTGTGATAGACGTTTGTTTAGTGTTGTGCTTCATATTTCTTCATGCATGAAGATATGCTTGTGAGGTTTGCATATGATTATTAGAGGTGTTCAAAGGTTCTATATCTAGAGTTTTAGTTTCTAGATTATTCTGTAATGAAATTTGTGTTTGATATTTTATCTGTTTGTATAGAAGGTTCTTTGGGAGAAATGAGATTGCTCTACATTTCTCTACAGTAAGGTTTCTTGTCTTAAGGATTTCAAAATGTGATTATATTCTCTATAACTTCCTTCCCTAGAGGTTTCAAGTGTTGAGTTATTACACAAGGTTGGTTAGTAAGTTATGTTCTATGACACTATGTCTAGTTACATAAAATGACAGTGTTCTCAATTTTAGGTGGTTGTGGTAGAGTTGTAGAATATTTTGATGATGTTAGAAAATTCTAGGATGTTATGTGGATGTTTTGAAGTGTTTCTTTGTGGTCACCATGTCTTGGAGAAGCATAGATGTGGTCGCTTGTAGTGTTAGTATAGGTTTTGATTACCTAGGTACTAATGTTAATTGCAAAAGTTGTTAGCTATTAGTGGATGTGTTGAGTAGCATGGTGATGTGGATTTGGGTCCTATTTAACCCTTGGTGTGGTCTTTCTCAACTTATTTCCACCACAAAGGTGTTTGATCCTAACCTATTTTGGTGTTTCACATTTAAATGCATACATTTCATTAAGACCACCCTAATTCAAAATGTTTAGGTCGTGTATGGTATAAATGTAAGGTGATTTTTTAGATATGTGTGTGTATTTCTGTGGAAACTATTAAAGATGCAAATTTGATTAATTTTGGTGATCTGAGTGTGATCTTAATGCTTATTAATCTAATGTAGTGAGAAAAAGGGTCTACATTTTTAGTGTGTTTGAAGTTGCTAGAGTTAATGAGCCAAAGGTTGGTGATGACATATAGTTTCAATGGTGGATTTTCCTATTGCTCTAATATATTGAATCTCTCTATAATAGTTTTTTCTACTCTTATTTATTATTGGTAATGGGCCACTAGGTAGTGATTCCTTCATCATGAGCCTAATTGTATTTGAGGTATTTCTATTCATATATATGTGAGCTAATCCTCACATTGGTTTTTTCCTTCTTGGGTTTTCCACATAAATCTGGTGTTCTTATATGTTTGAATGCGTTTACATTACTATTTCATATGTTTACATTTTGCTAGTGCATGATAAATATTTGAGGGCTAACAAGGGTTTAAATGTTGATGCAAGATTGAATGTTTTTAATTAACAAATGATTCACCCTCCCTTAGTTGTACTATGTATCTAAAAATTTGTATGTGTTGTGGTTCCTTGGAGAAAGCTTAAGCATTTGAGGTAGATCTAGATGGCACATAAGAAGGCTATAAAAACTCCTATGTTCAATGGAACAAATTGTACTTATTGGAAAGATCAAATGGAGTCCTTTCTAGTCTCTCTTGGATTTGGTGTCTAGTAGTCAATTGAAAAAGGATACACAATTCCTATTTTTTGTTTGACAAGTTTCATGATAAAATCAAGGAATATGTGAGCAATGGTAAGGAAACAAATGCTATTCTAAGTGGGATGTTTTATTCTACTCTTGGATATGTGATAAGTCTAAAATCTACTAAATATGTCTAGACAAAGTTGGAGAGTATTTATGAAGGAGAACATAAAGTCAAGAAATAAAAGATGTAGAACTAAAAATCTAAATTTGAGACCATAAGGATGTCTGAAGATGAAGATATTATTTCCTACATGATTAGAGTGGATGAATTTTTCAATGCCATCAATGGTCTTGATGGTAAGATAAAAGAAAGAAAGTGGTGAAAAAGGAACTAAGAACTCTTCTTAAAACTTATAGTTCTAATGTTTTTTCTATTGAGAAAAATGAGAATTTAGATAATTATTCTTGAGATCATTTGTTTTGTGCTTCAATTTCTTATGAATTGAGAGAGTTTGGTCAATATGCTACAAATAAACAAAATACCTTTAAAGTCTAAAAATTAGAGAAGGATGATGAGTTAGATTTGGAGGATCTTGATGAGGTGGAAGAAAATGTTGTAAGGAGACTAAAAATGGGCACTGGAAATTACAAAGGTAAGTTAAACACATTAAGTGTTTAAATTATGAAAAGATAGGTCATTA
The DNA here is from genome assembly GCA_007258455.2 of Sequoia sempervirens. NCBI lineage: Eukaryota > Viridiplantae > Streptophyta > Pinopsida > Cupressales > Cupressaceae > Sequoia > Sequoia sempervirens. Next base: position 42,659 of record VDFB02326627.1, read on the forward strand.
TGATTCTAAATTTCCAATCAAAGTTACAAATGACAAACCTAATCATCATAAAGGTACATTTAACAACAATAATTATTATATTGAAAGAGACAATGGTGTATCTGATGATGAAGAATTTTAATTTCTTGATGATGATAGTGATGAATGCTTGTTCATTGCTCTAAATGTTGTAAATAATTGTAATCTTGAAAGATGTGTGAAGGAACTATGGTAATTACTTTTCACATAGCAAGAGAAAAGAGGAATTAATGGATAATCGATAGTGGATTCTCAAACTATATGATAGGTGATAACAATAAGTTTGTTAAATTTCAAAAGTATGATGATGGACTTGTTAAGTTTGGTGTTGATACATCTATTAGTATTTATGGAAAAGGTTCAATTACTTTTGATGGAAAGCATAAAATAGATGATGTTCTTTACATCAAGGGTCTCTTGCATAATATTTTAAGTGTAGGACAAATGTGAAGTAGAGGATATAATCTTGTGTTTGAATATTATGGTGGTGAAATCAGAAAAGGAAGATCTAATACTCTATTTGCTAAAGGAACAAGGATAGAAGGTATTTTAATCAGCTCGAAGATAGTGGTGCTAATTGTTTTATGTATCAAATCAATGAAATTTGGCTATGGAATAGAATAATGGGTCACATCAATTTTGATATCCTAGAGAATATTAGGTCTACTGATGTTGTGAGAGATCTACCAAAGATTATAAAGCCTATAAATGCAATGTGCAATGAATTTCAATATGGAACAAAAACAAAGAAGAGCTTCAATATAAAAGATTATTTTACTACTCGTCCTTTGGAACCAACACATATAGACCTATGTTGACCTACTAGAATAAGAATCTTACATGGTGATAGGTATTTTATGTTGTTGATTGATGATTATTCTAGAATGACTTGGATTGCATTTCTTAAAGAAAAAAAAGTAGCTCTAGATAAGTTCAAAGAATTAAGTCTATGGTTAAGAATGAAATGGATGTGAAAATAAAGTGCTTGAGCACTAAAAGAGATGGGAGTTTGCCACCCACGAGTTTAACATTTTTTGTGAAGATCATGAGATTAAGAGTCATTTTTCAGCTCCTACCACTTCTCAATAGATTGGATTTGTGGAGAGTAAGAATAGAAAAGTTCAAAAATCAGCTAGGACTATGATGAAGCAAGTAAAGATCTATTGGATGTATATTGGAGATAATTAATTCATACTATGGGTATGTGCAGGATCATCATGGAAAAAATAGGCCCTTAAGTGGCAAAAAAAATAGAAAAATTAGAGTTAGGCAACTTGACGTAAAAAAATCAATAAGTTATCTATATTATATCAAAAATATGTAAGAATAGAATTTGTAGAAAATTGAATGTAGTTTCTAAACTACTAGGTTTCTTTTTAAAAAAAAAATCTATTTGGTGAAAATTTGAAATTTCATTGTCATAGTACTTAAATTTCAGGGAAAAAATAAGAAGTAGGTGTCTATCTGACCACCCTAACCACAATAAAATGATAATATTTTTTTATAAAATTTTAGATATAAGTAGAGGACTCATGTCTTGATGTGATGCATATTTTTTTGTAATTTGTTTGCAAGAACATAATTAATTATGATTTTTTTTATTACAAATTTTAAAAAATATAAAAACTTGTATGTTTGACCACCTTAACTTGGTCAAAACTTCATGAAATTCATTTTTTTTTTAATCCTATAGTGTACGAAGCATAGAATGTGACACATGTTTTGGATTCAAGAAATGTGATACCGTTTGAAAGCTATAGATGTTTTTCAATCAGTCTCTCAATCGGGACTTTAGTTGTAATTTGAATAGAAAATGAATAATAATTACTTATTAAATTCAAAATAAAGCATAATTTATATTAGTGGAAAGCTAAGAATCTCCTTTAAAAACCATTTTCGTTTCATCAATTTTGGGTTAAAAAAAAGTTGTCAGCCACATACCCATCATATTGCCACTTTTTGGCCCATTATGATCCTGCACATACCCCTATAGTCTACATTATTAATAAAGATCAAGCAAGAGTAAATAGTTCTAAGAATCCCTATGAGTTATTGTATGGTAAACCTCCTACTATGAAATATTTTAGATTTTTAGTAAGCAACTACTATAACAAAAGAGATTATGAAAACTTAGAAATATTTAATGCAAGATCTAATAATGGAATATTCCTTGGATACTCTAAAAAATTAAGGCTTACCAATGCTACAGTAAAATATTGACAAAGATTGTTGAAATTGAAAGTGTTAAGGTGGATGGAGAACCAGTACAAAGTTTAGTACTAATAGAAGGATATGAATTTGTTGAACCTCCTTGTAGTGAAGAAGAAAAAGTAGAAGAGAAAGGAAAGGAGATGTTAGTTGAAGAGAAAGAAGCTCCAAAAAATATCCCTAAGACTCCAAAGTATGTGCAAAAGAAATATTTTGAAGGTTAGATCATTGGAGAAAAGAGAAAAGGTGTGTTGGCAAGAAGAAAAGTATCTATTATAGAGGAATGTTATGTAATTTTTTGTTTACTTTCAAAGGTAGAACCTAAAACTATAACTAAGGCATGCAAATATGAGAATTGGATCAAGGCTATGAAAGATGAATTGGAATATATTGAGAAGAATCAGACTTGGAATTGTTCATAAGACCAACAAATAAGAATGTGATAGGAACTAAGTTGTTTTTCAGGAATAAGTTGAGTGAGGATGGAAAATTTGTTCGAAATAAGGCTAGACTTGTGTGTAAGGGCTACTCCAAAGTATAAGGAATAGATTTTGAAGATAATTTTACTCTAGTGGCAAGGATGGAAGCCATTAGAATGTTTTTGGATTTTGCAACACATAAAGACTTCAAGGTTTATCAAATGGATGTGAAGTCTTCATTCTTGAATGGTGAGTTGGAATAAGAGGTATGCATTGAATAGATAGAAGGATTTTAGTTATTAAATGACACTAATATGGTTTAGAGGTTGAAGAAAGAATTGTATGGACTCAAATGAGCTCCTAGATCTTGGTATGCAAGATTGGATTATAAGTACTTGTTGCAACAAGGATTCAAAAAGGGTACTTCAGATAGAAAAAATTACTTCATGGTTGAGGGAGAATGAATCCTAATTGTGGTAGTGTATGTCGATTAAAATATATTTGGAAAATAAAGCATATGTGCAAGAATTTTTTAGAGGTAATGAATAAAGAGTTTGAGATGTCAATGTGTGGGGAGATGAGTTTCTTCCTTGGATTACAAATTAGTCAATCAAAAAAAAATATTTTTATTTCTTACTCAAAATATGTTAAAGAAATGAACTGAAGAAGTTTGCAATGAAAGATTCTAAACCAGTATGTAATCCTATGGTTACTAGTTGTAACTTGAGAGAGAATGATGAATCTCCTAATGATGATCGGATCAAGTATAGATCAATGATCGAAGTATTTCTATACCTAACTACTAGACTAGATATCATGCATGCAGTTTGTCTTGTTGAAAGATTTCAAGAATCTTCCATAGAATCTCAAGTTGTAGTGCAAATAGGATATTTAGATACTGGAAGGGCACTTCAAATTTTGGTTTATAGTATCCCAAAAATGATAATTTCTTCTTGAGTGCATAAAAAGATTCAAATCAGGTAGGTTGTAAAAAGTATAGAAGTACAAGTGGTGGTGCTTTCTTTCTTGGAAGAAAATTGGTTTCATGGTTGAGTAAGAAGGATTGAGAATATTTATCTACTATAGAGGCAAATTACATTGTAACAACATTATGCTACACACAATTGTTGTGGATGAAGAAAATTTTTAATGATATCAAAGTATCATATGAAGAACCTATTTTTATCTTATGTTATAATACAAGTGCTATCAATATTTCAATGAACTCGATAACACAATCAATAACAAAAAATATATCTATATGCTATCACTTTGTAAGAGAGAAACTTGTAGAAATTGAGGTGAAGTTGTAATATGTGCCTACAAAGGATCAAGTTGCATATATATTTACAAATTATCTTCCTAAAGACACTTTGAGTATCTCTGAGAGAAGTTAAGGATTAATTCCCCTCCTTTCAATTAGATGCATAATTTGGCACATCTGTCTAGGTGAGCACTCAAGGTAAATTATTGGTCCTAGATTGATGTTGAAGGCTACTTAGGGGAAGTAGGTAGTATTGTTGTTGGTTTTTGTAGTGCTTTTTTTGCATATTTTGAGCCCCTAAGGGGGAGAGTGTAGAAAAGTGAGTGCAGTGGAGAGAGAAAGCAATTGCTTGGTGGTGTCACAAGATGTATCAAAGTGATGTATGAAGATGTAAAAGGGGTAGAACATGCAAGAAGATAAGAAATGAATTCAATAAGTCAACAACCAAATCATAATGTGGTCCTATCCCAAAGATAAATAGGACTAAACAAAAGTTATTTCCTCTTCCATTGTGATCGAAAAAAATTCACATGCTAGTGCACAACAATTTAAGTTGACATCAAGGGAAATGTGTAGATGAAACATGAAGCACATAACCTGTTGGACCAAAGAAAATCTTCCAACTGAATATTCTCAATGTGATTCTAACCAATATAGGTAATGACACAAATATAACTTAACACGTCTTCAATTATTGGTTTAGACCCTCAATCACACGGTGCAAGAAAAAGACCACTATCAACAAGATATCTATAAATAACCCATGAAGCCAACCCAAGACCTAATGTAGCACCAAAGAATCTAAACAGAAATATGCACATCACATGGGGATGTTCTCTAAACATCCATCAACACTTTGATACACTTCTTTCATATTATAATGACATCAACAACTAGCTAAGAATAAATAGAAATGAAAAAATGTATTCAGGAAACACAAATTACATGAAGATGAGATATGACATCAATAGAATAAATTGTTAACCACTTCATCACATGAAATCATAACTGAGACATTGTAAAAACATTGAGAGTACATTCTCAAAACCATAGGATCTTAGACATCAATTTAGAGAAATGGAGAGCATTTCTCAGACCAGTACGAACAACCAACAATATTGCCAACCTTCTGAATTCATAGAAACCTCCTCGGTAATAGAGATGACCCATAAATATAGGAGTGCAATGTCCATAGAGAACAAAAATTGAAACCAAACTATAAGACCAAATCTTCATCAACAAAATAATGTGTAGTATTTTCCAAGAAAAACTTCAATGCAACTTCTTAAACCAGAAACACTTAAGCACATTGCAAAGACAAGATATTTCTTTCAGTAACACATGCTTCAGTAGGAACATCAAGAGAGCATATAAGACATATTGTATAAATTAAGTAACATATCTCCACTATCAGAAACACTTCTTAATGCTTCTAATCCTCATCTTAATATATCATTACAAAAATAAATTTGCTAATATAAATCATACAAAATCACATCTAACCATAAACTTCAACAAACATAAGATAAGGCATGACAACCAGTCATAAACTTCAGAAAATCTTCTAAGGAATAACATTCAACTACCAACAATATCACACAAATCTATTTAAGTGTTGTTATCAAGGATAAAGGGCCATATACTCCTACACAAATTAACAGGATATTTTCTGACTTTGAGAACAAAAGTAAAAATAACTTTAATTGAAGCAACAACACATTCTCCCTCTTTGATCAACAACACTTTTTCTTGATTCTTGTAAAATTGCATCAAAAATCCCCCTTACTATGACCTCCCTATGAGTGGAAGCACACATCAATCTAGGAGAAAAATATATGACATGATTTTCTCTCCTTGGAAAGATTCACCATCTATGCATCTAGCTAGAACAATGAGGGGTAATAACCCCCAAGTTCTACCAGAGATACTAAATAGTATAATTTGATCCTTCATACGCACATACTCCATTCTAACATCATTCTCTACAACCTACTCTTTTAAAAAGTGATCCCAAATAAAATGTGTTTAGTCCTTGTTCAATGCATTACAAAATTCTTGTAACTATTAATTGCACTTGTGTTATCACACAATATCATAATAGGTTCATCATAAAACAACTTGACATCCTCTAGAGTCTCCTTCATCCAAGGCACATGAGTTCACCAAGATGGTACAGTAATGTATTCAACTTCTTCTATGGACAAAGGAATTTAGTCTTACCTTTTATAGAACAATGAGACCAATCTATCTCTCAAAAAGAATACACTTCCACTTGTACTTCTCTAGTCATCAACACAATCTAGCCAATCAACATAATTATAGGCACTCAAAGAGAAAATTTGGTCCTTTTTGTACCAAAAACCATAATTTATAGTTTCCTTGAAGTATTTGAAGATTCTTTTTAAATATTTCTCATTATAATTCTTAGGATTGGCTTGAAATATTTCAACCAAAAATACCACATGCATGATATTTGGTATAGAAGCAATTAAATATAGAAAACCTCCAATCATGGACCAATAGAGAGTCTAGTCATCCTCCAAAGAATCATCAAATTTTCTTAAGTGGCATTTTTTCATTATATGAGTACCCACTGGTTTGGAATCTTCCATCCCAAACTTCTTCAATATTTTCTTTATATATAGTTGGCTTGAGAGATAAATATTCCACCATCTTTCTAAAAAAATTGAAGCCCAAGGAAGAAGGATAACTCACTAATCACTAACATCTCAAATTATTTCTACATCTCTTCTACAAATATTTTACACACATCATCATCTCCACCAAAGATGATTTCATCAATATGTCTAATTAAAATCAACAACTTGTCTTCCTAACCTTATTTTCAAATTACTATATACATCACCTTTCTTGAATCCTTGTGAAGTAGGTACTTATCCAATCTAGCATACTAAGCTATGGGATATTTCTTTAGACCATATAGACATTTCTTAAGTATGCAAACAATGTTTGGATTCTCTAATAATTGAAAACCATCTAGTTGCTCAATATATACCTCTTATTCTAAATCACTAGTTAGGAAAGATGACTTGACATCCATTTGATATACCTTGATGTTCTTATGCGCAATAAGAGCATGAAACATCCTTATTACTTCCATTTTGGCTACTAGAGAAAAAGGCTCCTCAAAAAAAATTCCTTCAACTTGTGAATAGCCTTTGCAAACCAACCAAGCTTTGTTCCTTGCTACTTCACCATCAAAATTTATCTTATTTACGAACAACCACTTTGTTCCTATCATATTCTTATCATCTATTCTCATAACTAATTCCCATGTATAATTCCTCTCTATTTGATCTAGTTCTTCTTCCATTTCCTTTATCCAATTTTCATCTTTGGTAGCATCAAAAAAAAATATTGGTTCTACCTTTGATAGTAAACAGAAATTAACTTTCTCATAAGAAATTCAAGGAAAGACACAAAGAAGTGAGTGAGTAGCTAAAACAAGAGATAATTGGACTGAAAGTGCTTGTAGAAGAAAATAAGAGAATTGAATTTGAGTGTCTTAATGCAATGGTACAAAATAAATCTGATTAATGCTCTAAACTTGAACAATTGGTAGTTAACTTGACAATAGAACTGGAGAATAAAAAACTTTGTGAGAACAATTTCAAATCTAGCTTTGACAAGCTTGGAGAACTTCTTGCAAGACAAAAGCCAAATAAAGACAAAGGTGGCCTGGGAAATGAACTAGGTGAAAGTTCTAAGGACAAACAAATGACTCAAGACAAAGGGAAGCAAAAAGGAAATTCAAGAAATTTTGCAAGGAGACTACCTGTGAGACAACCTAATGCACAAAGGGATCCCTCTTTCAATGGTATTTGTTTTTCCTACAATAAATATGATCACAAGGAAAAAAAATGCAAGAGTAGGGTGAATTAGATTCTTGGTTCTTTCTCTAGAAAATGTTTTGGATGTAAGAAATTTGGACATAAACCTAGTCAATGCATATCTCAGGTGAGAATGACTAGTTGGGTGATGATGAACATGTTTAATGGAGGTAGAATGAACCACTCCTTTAATGGCTACTGCTATACCTATAACAAATATGGACACAAAGAAAATCAATGTAGATCCAGAAGTAATGAAGGTCAAACTAATTAGAAAAGTATTGTCTGATATATTTGTAACAAACCTAGACATATCTCAAAGGTTTGTAGAAGTAAGAATGGAAAGCAGTATGCTCTAGTAGAAAATAATGATTTGGTAAAGAAGATTGACAAAGAATATATGAAGCAAGAGATGAATAAGATGTGGAAGAAAAAACTGTAGCATCTCGCTATGCAACCCTAAAGGGTAAGAGCCAAAAGAAGAGAAAATATTTTTTTATAACATAAAGAATAACTTACACAAAAAGCAGTTTCCAATACAATACATTAACAACAAACACGGCCAATCATGGTTGAATACACTACCAAAAGGAGAGGACTAATCCAATCTCCAGGGAAAACTGAACAGAAGCAAACATGATAGCTCCATAAAATTTTCTCTGGAACCCTCTACTCCAGAACTTCTTGCTCTGAAACTTCATGTTGCTCTAGAAATTCCTACTTTGGAACCTATTGCTCTGGAAATTCTTGCTCTGGAACCTTCCTGCTTTGGAACTTCCTACGCTGGTGCTCTGGAACTTCCTGTGTTGGTGCTTTGGAACTTCCTACTCTAGAACCTTCCTACTCTAGAACTTCTTGCTCTGAAACTTCCTGCGCTGGTGCTCCAAAACTTCTTGCCCCGGTGCTACAGAATTTCCTTCTCTAGAACTTCCTGTGTCGGTGCTCTAAAATTACATAGAACACAT
>VDFB02326628.1:0-33406 GCA_007258455.2 Sequoia sempervirens
TAAGCCTTATTTTAAAATTTGCCTTAGACATCTTCATATCTTCAACCTCATTTAATTTCTATAGTCCAAATTCAAACGCCTTACTCAAAATTTAAAACTCAACCTCTTCTTGCTAAGGCGCAAATGAACTTTAATTTTGTGACTTAGGAAATTTTGAAGTCTTCTCTCCAAAGTGGGGCGCATTTGACCCATGAAGCTTTGAGTTTGATGCCAACCTCATCACTTAAGGCGCAAATCACATGTCTTCTTTCAAGTTTACACCTTGGGCGCAAATCACATGTGGAGGTTTCAAATTTTGTGATTTAGAATATTTTCCAAGTCAAAAGTGGCGCATTTCATGTCTCCAACTTCCAACTTTATAACTTAGAAAAATTTAAAGCTCCAAGGTCAAGGGCGCAAATCACAGGGGAAGCTTTCACTTTTAGCACTTAATGAATCCAGGCGCAAATAAGACCTCCAACTTTCAAGGCGCAAATCACAGGGTTAGCATTCAATTTTAAACCAGCTTGAAGTCTTTAGGCGCAAATCCTCATGACTACCTTCAAGTTTCTACCCTAGGCGCAAATGGCAAGGGCAACTTTCAGTTCGATGCCTTAGTCAATTTTAAGTCTCTAAGCTCAAGGGCGCAAATGCAAGGGGGAGCTTTTAATTTCACGCCTTTAGTCAATTTCCAAATCTTGAACCTCAAGGGCGCATATAAGAGGGGTTGCTTTCATTTTTAAATGACTTAGAGTATTCATTATCTCCCTCAAGGCCTTGGGCGCAAATAACATGGGAAGCTTTCAGTTTTTAATCACCTCCTTCCTTCCAAGCGCAAATGACTACCTGTGGTTTCATTTAATGCCTTAGTCAAAATTCCTGACGCCATCAGCTTTCTTTAACCCAGGCGCATATTAGTGGGGAGACTTTCAATTTTCTCACTTAACACTTTTAATCACCTCTCCATGTTGGGCGCAAATGAGACCCCCTACTTCCAATTCTCGGACTTAGAATATTTTTAAAATCCATTCTCCTCCTTCATGGGCGCATTTACCTGTGTCAAGCCTTCAATTTTGTCAACTCTAAGCTCAGGGGCGCAAATAGCATGGGGAGCATCAAGTTTCGACACTTAGTAAATTTTCCAAGCTCCTCTTTGAGGCTGGGCGCAGATAAGCTATGAAGGTTTTAATTTTAACACTTAGGCAAAATTTGGAGTTCTTCAAAGTGGGGCGCATTTGACCCATGAAGCTTTTAATTTTCAACCGCTTAGAACTTTTTCAATTCACTCCTCAGGCTGGGCGCATTTTAGCCATAGGGCTTCCAGTTTGGAGACTTAGGCAAATTTTCAACTCTTCAAGCTTAGGCACATTTGGCAGGTGGTGTTTCAAATTTCATGACTTAGAAAAAATTTAAGTTCTCCTCCTCTTCAAGGGCGCAAATCCATGGTCCAGCTTTCAATTTATAACACTTAGAGAATTTTCATTCTTAAACCATGGAGGGCGCATTTGACCCATGGAACTTTCAATTTAAATGCCTTAGGCGAATTTCCAAGCTCCAACATCCTTGGGCGCAATTCACATGTAGAGGTTTTATTTTTGATAAAATTTTATTCTCCAAATTCCTAGACGCCCATGGAGAGGTCAACTCTAGGTTTGACCTGTGAGTCTTCCTTTTTGCCTTAGAAGAATTTTTTTGTACGCCTTTAGCCTTTTAAAGCAAGTTGTGATGCTGGACTTGAAAATTTATCTGTTTTGTCGAATTTCATGCCCTTTGCCAGCTTTAGGGTGATTTTCTCCTGCTAACCCTAATTCGCCCTGGTTTTCTATTTTTAGAGAGTTCCTTGAATTTCGTGCTTTCAACTGACTTCTGACTTTGGAAGCTTGATTTTCGCCCTGTTTTGAACTTCGTGGTGTGATTGTGCAGCTGATGCCTGATATTTGCCTGTACCTGCTATTTTTAGCAACCTGCTAAAAATAGCAACTGCTCAGAAAGTCTTCAAATTTCATGTACTAAATGCCTAAAGTGTAACGACCGTTGCTGGATGATGCTTTTGCTCGACTGTCCTGTTCTGCCCTTGATTCTAGGAAACCCTAATTTCTCTGCCCATGCCTACTAAAAATAGCAAGTATCTAATTCTCCATTTTCTGCAACTCCGTTTATCTTGAAATTCGCGCCAAGGGGTCCTCATCATATGTTTGACCTGTTCATACTGAGACTTGATGTTGGCCTGCTATTTATAGCTGCTTTGGAGTGACTTACTATTTATAGTAAGTGCTTGATTTTGAGACTTCCCTAGCCCCGTTCGAGTTGAAATTTGAATGTGTTGATCCTCGTTGGAAAACTTGCCTGTCTACACTAGCGCCCGAGGTTGGCTTTCTAAAAATAGTAAGTGCTTCGATTGTCTTCAATTTTTGCCAGCAAACTCCTCGGAAGATGCTGATCATGGTGGATACTTCAGTTTTGGACATTTTGACATTTGATTCCTGATTTTTAGTCCTCAAGCTCGAAACCCTAATTTTCCTGCATGTTCCTCAAATGAGCTCTGTTTGACCTCGTTTCTGTTGCATGTAGATCAGTTCGTGGTTCTGAAGTGTCGGGCAGCTGCCAGAGTGGTACCTGCTAAAAATAGAAAGCGGTCGAAAAAGTGACCGACCGGTTACTCGATGATTTTGCATGTCACATTGCTCGAGAGATCTTGGAAAACCCAGAAAAATCAATATGCAAGCACTAGCTAAAAATAGCAAGTTTCTAAAAAGTGACCAGTTCCACTTGCATGTTACATCGTTGCGAAGCTCTTGGAAAACCCAAAAAGAATATGCCGACATGCGCTAAGAAAATCTGCATGCAAACCCTAATATCGGCCTCCGAAGGCTGAATGCTGAAAGTCGTTATCCTGCTTTGCATGTCATATCACTGCGAAGGTCTCGAAAAACCCACAAAGAATCTCCGGACATGCATCAGGAAATGTAACATGTAAACCCTGGAATTTTCTTTGGAAGCAAGTCTTCCGTTTTTGCTCAAATTTTGCCATGGATGAGTTCAAGGTGTTCAGAATGTAATGAAGTTGCCAAAATGTGAAAATCTCGAGAAAATCAACCCTACACCAACACTTATTAAAAATAGAAAGTTGGCAGAATTCAGTGAAAATTCAGAGGGAGTCCACCTGAAGTGTCTTAACAGCAGTGCTATGCTCAAAAGTTGACCAACCAACTCAATTTGACCCTAAAGCAATCTAAAGATGTAAAACCCTAATATCAGATTCGGCCAAATTTTACGTTTAAGCTCGCAGACAGGAGCATCCCCGGAAAGCAAATAGCAGAAAAGAAGCAGAAAGAGAGAGAGAGAGAGAGAGAGAGAGACAAAAACCAAAGCCAAAAGACCATAATGGAGCAAAAATTTAGGGGTCCCCATTTTGAATGGGGCGATATGTGAAAAGGTCACAACAAGAACATAGAAGAGTTTGGGTTGCTTCAAGTTGCGTCCATCCCCATCACATACAGAGTGTGGAGCTTGTAATCGCTTGAATTAAGCATTACAATCCTACCACGAGAGAAATCAAATCAATGGATGGGAGGATAATCTGCAATTTAAAGCCAAAGGACATAGAAAAATGTTTTGATATTCCACCATGCCCTACCAACAAGGTCATATCAGTGACAGAATGTGACAAGGCATTCGAAGTAGCCAAGAGCAAATGCCAAGGATTAATGGCTGAAAAATGGCTGAAAGTGAAAAAGGCTAACTTGCCTAAGTCGGTTGGATGAGGAGAATGCAAAGATGAGTATGCAATGTTAATCACTCTACTCAATAGAATCATTGGACAGGAGGACGGCAATCAATTTCAGTCGTAGATGTATTATGTCATTGCAAAAATCATCAGCAAGAGGGAACATTACGACTAGGCCACTCTAATCAGTGATACACTTCACCAATAGATTACCGGGTTTCTAGAAGCTCATAGGTTCCACGTGTTCTTACCTAGTGTACCTAATTGCCTTCCAAGGCGAGTTCAGGATATTAAACAATGTGGGAACCTTAGGTGTGCAGAAGGTTCATGAACACTTTTCACGTCTTGAGTTTACTCAAACAGAGCGACACTTCAGAAAGACAAGTGACCTCTTCATCATGCACACCGTTCAAGATCTAGACCATGAGATGCACGTAGATATTTCACAAGCAGCCAAGGAGGCAATGGTGGACTGGGCGGATTGGTTTATCCAATTCCCTACCTTCACCTACATACGCGTGTACGGCTACATTGGTCACCCCGCCATGATGCCACTATACCCTTCAGATAGGGTAGTTTTCATGGAATTCCTAAGGCAGTTATCCGAAGTTCACATTCACTTGCGCTTGAAGAAGAAGCTAGCTATGAACTTTCCCGTTGAGATGGGACTCTATAGATGCAGGTCAACGGCAAATGCCAAGTTGATGAGTCAAGAAACGGTGAGGCTTAATCTCAAGTACCTCATTGAGAGGTCATATGATCCCAGAGGGCTCTATGCGACACATCTCAAACAACGCTCATCACATGAATCTTCTATGGAAGATTACTGGGTCAATTGTGACGATGAGTATGAAGTGTGAAGAAGGAATTATAGCAGGTTCAAGCTCTCGCAAATTGTTGACTTTATGTCAGAAGACATTGAGTGCTTATCTAACGATGAAGGGGAGGTCATTCTCCCCTCATTCTTCGTAGATTCAGTTGACTCACAACCACTCCCAAGAGTGGATTGGTACGCGAAGGATAATCCATCTATAGAGGAGAGGACGAGTAGAGTTGTTAGAAATAGTCAACTCTACCTCGACAGCAAGAAAACAAGGTGGTACCTCCCAGAACAGAGCCGCCACAAGTTCAATCTACACCACCTTCCACGTCAAGAAAGAAGCCTAGGCAAAAGCAGTGGTGCAATCTCCCCAAAGGGATGAGAATGGCAGGGCATACAAGGCCAAGAACACAGGGAATACATGTGGAGACAGCCACACACAGTCCCGAAATAGTCATGGGTATTGCTGCCCCAAAGCCAATAATAGAGATAGTTGTTGAAGTGACAGTGCCTGAAGAGGCAAAGCCAACAGCGGAAGAAGCAACAGCAGAAATGGTGCCTATGTTAGAAACAGAGCCACCTACATCACCACCATCACAGTAGTCGCAAGTCCCCATCGACTTGGACTCACCACCAAGAGACGCCACTCCAGCACATTCTCATACTTCAGGCATTCAAGGGCCCCATATTCCTCCTTCTAGTGAAGCTAGCCGAGATTCTATCTGGCTTGAGGGTTTCCTAGGAAGGAAGAGGGAAAGGCCCTCCTATGAACTTGACTTCACAGAATTCGACCATGTCCCACAAGACATGTCGGCGAAGAAGCTAAAGAAGCAAGTTCATGTGGAAAGGAATGCAGAATGTGAGTTCATCATAGAGACTGTTGCCCCACCAGAAGATAAAAGCATACATGAGGTACAAGTGGAAGACTTCACATTGTCTAAACTTAACCTTGGAAAGACCACACGACAGGTGGAGGCAGACCTTCTCCGAATCGCCTCAGTGAGTGCCCAAGAAAGGATGGCTAAGGATGGAAAGGATAAAGCAACCTTAAAGGCTAAGAACCAACAGTTGAGGATGTACATCTCCAACTTGATGCACGGCACCCCTAACATCTCAGCTTTACCACAGGAATTGTTGGATCTTCCTGCAGAGCAAAACCATCAACAGTTGATGGCATATGGAAAACACTTGAGATCAAGTGGAAGAATTTGTCCTCCAAGGACGATGTATACTGGCGAATCTTTACCAGTTACGAGTTAGAGCACATGGACTCCGTGCGGAAAACCAGCAATCGAAGCAAAGAATAGCAGAAAAGAGGCCAGGAGATGAAATCACAATTGCAGACTTGCAATTGGCACATCAATCAATCTACTCTGAGGAAAACAGGCAACATCTTTTTGCTTGGAGAGAACAGTTGGCATACAAGGTGAAAGCCTATGATGCCCATTCAGTAGAACTGATTGACTACCGACGGGTTGTCGCGAATATTATCATCTTCGCAAGAACGTTGGTAATATCCTTCCCTCGCATAGAATATCAGTGCGAAGGAGGAGAATACATTGAACTGGTCACAGCATAGAATCAGTTCAGAGATGTCATCCGAAGCACCTTTCTTGATGATCCAAATGGTTGCAAGCTAGCCAAGGTGGCAGCTTTGTCTACCAAGTTCGAAGAGGCAGCTGCCCAGTGTATAGACTTCTAGCATCAGCTCACGACAGGCGAAGTAATGCTTAAGCGCCACGACATCATTTTGCAAAGCATTAACTACCCAAAGGCTGAAGAAGTCAACGAATGGATAGAAGCACTGTTGACTAGTGGTGAGTTGTAAAGGCACCAAAGAACGACGTCCTACCCTCCAAATGGCATTTATGATACTTGACATTGACTTGATGCCTCTTTCCAAGTCAACTCAAGAAGGCATTAAATGTAATTGAAGTTAACTTGATGCCCCTTTCCAAGTTAACTCCACATCCCACAAATC
Organism: Sequoia sempervirens; assembly: GCA_007258455.2. Taxonomy (NCBI): domain Eukaryota; kingdom Viridiplantae; phylum Streptophyta; class Pinopsida; order Cupressales; family Cupressaceae; genus Sequoia; species Sequoia sempervirens. The sequence goes on from VDFB02326628.1 coordinate 6,508, forward strand.
ATGTATTGTCAGATCCCACTGATTAAGGATGTCTAATTGACTTCCATAATTTGTGGATCTCAGATCTCCACTAAACGTGGATGTCTATTTTGGAGGCATACTTTGTATTAATGTTCACCTTTAGCTTACTTTCAGTCAACTGAAGTAGTTTCCAATTGACTCTTTGTTTACTTTCAGTTAACTAAAGTAGTTTTCCAGTTAACTGTCTGTTCCCCTTTCATAGGAATAAATCTTGCTAATTGATTGGCAAGAACTCATTGTTAACTCAAGGAGATTTTAGGGTTGCCTACTCCTTTGAGTTCTATAAATAAGAGCCTTAGGCTCATTATTTGTTTAACTTTATTTCACAGCAGCAAAACGCTGAGCAATTTTGCCTTCATATTGTTCGCTTAGTATATGTTCTTGGATTGTATTTGTTGTAGTTAAGCACTAAGTACAACTTGTGCTCTCTCTACTCGGATAGGTGTGTCCAATCTTTGTTAATGTATCATTGGTTTGATCACAACATGTGTGATTATCTCTTGAGATAAGTTGCTGTCCCAACGTGTATTCTTTGATGGAATATTGAGAAAATAAATCAAGAGAGTTACCATGCCTTTGATCTAATGTCTCAAGGTTTTATCATTGTTTGTTGTATCTAATAGTCTGTTTTTAATCTACACTTCGGAAAGGCCTTGGTGCCTCCTTGGGAATTTAGGAGATAAGATTATCGTATCTTTGTTGTTTCTCGTAACTTACTTTTCAACCTACACCTCGAAAAGGTCTTGGTACCTCCTTGGGAATCCTAAGATATAAGTTACCGTGAGGATTGCTTGTGTGAGTTCTATTTCAGTATGGATCTGGGAGTTCAAAGCCTTCGGATGCATCCTGAGAGAGCTATTTGACCAAGTGATCGAACCATCCATTCCCGCTCCTATGCCCTCATGCTCTGTTTACCTTGAGGATATAGGATAGATTAAAAGCCAGTTTTAGTCATAGTTAGGTTTTGCCGAAACCAGAGAAAAAGCTTAGTTGCGGCACACTTGTGTTTATGCACCCTTGTGTCCTACCGTTGAGTAAAAAAAAGATAGGATAGTAGTTTACTTGCTCCATACCTTTCACTTACGCATAAATCGGCAAAAGAGGGACTTCTCCTCTCTAAATAACGAAGAAGTGTTGCAAAACATTTGAAATAGCTGACCATTTACAAATAGCACTTCAGAGGTGCTAATTTAAACGCCAACAATCATCAACACAAATGGAGTGCAAGTGGACACGCAGAAGATCAAAGCAATTTAGGATTAGCCTTCCTCAAATACCTTGACACAGCTGCGAGGGTTCTTCAATCTTTGCAGCTAATATAGACAATTTATGAAGGGCTTCTCTCAACTGGTTGCACCCTTAACTGATTTAACAAAGAAGGGAGCTTTTTTGTGGAATAAAGTTGCACCACGAGCATTTGACAAATCAAAAGAAGTTATGAGTTCATGCCCCATATTGGCTATTCCAAATTTCTCCCTTCCTTTCACTTTGGAATGCGATGCATCAAGAGAAGGAATTGGAGCTATGCTTATACAAAACAAGGACCCAATTGTTTTTGAGAGTTGAAAACATGGAGGTGGAAAGCAATTATCCATATATGATAAGGAAATGCTAGCTATTATGCACACATTAATCAAATTCAAGTAGTAGTTGGTGGGTGGCCAATTTGTGGTCAAGGGAAATCACAACAGCTTGGGGTATTTTCTCAATTAGAAAAATTTGAATGTATGGTAGCAAAAGTGGGTAAGCAAACTCCAAGTGTATGACTTTGACATCAAATATGTTAAAGGAAAGAAAAATGTTGTTTCTGATGCTTTATCCAAAAGGCCAAACTTGTATTCAATGTCTCACATTCTTACTTATTGGAACACAAAAATTCATAGCAGAATATGCTAAGAATGTGTTTGCAACTGATGTGTTGTAAGGGCAGTTGTTGGATGGTAGGTAAACAGTTCAGAACGAACTCATTATCTACAAGGGAAGAATCTATTTGGTGTCGGAATCATGGATGAAAGGAAAGATTTGAAGGTAGTTCATGACACTCCCTTGGCGGGCCACCCTTAGTACTTCAAAACCTACAAGCAAATCAAGGAGAAATTATCGCCCCTCAAAAATCAAAACTGGCAGTTGAGAGAGAAACGGAAGCATTAATGGCGCCATCGCCAAAAAATGTGCCATTCACAAGTATTGTCGGACCATCGGGGCGAAAAGGAGAGCCTTTCTTTGAATTAACTACCCCTATCCGACGTTGGGATTCGGGCATCCCTCATACCTCATATTATTCATCAGCACCAACACTTTGAACATCGCTCGTCGAGGTTACCTCGTACCTCTTGCAAAAAGGCATCGGGCGGCAGGCCGGAGATCTCCACCATGCGAGCTTCGGAGATCGGGAACACAGGTTACCACTTACCGTGAAGCAGTAAGAGGTAAAGGGGAAGGGCGACACCCGATGCTCGAAAGGCAATCGGGAGTCGAGGGTTTGTATTACACCTTACTACTAGGCGGTAAAGTGTAAAGGCAAAGGCCAATCCCCGATGCCCGAAAGGTCATCGAAGATTGGACTTTGAGGAGTTGGCTTACCTCTTACCGTTTTGTGGTAAGAGGTAAGAAGGGATTGTGAAACCCGGAAGTCCGAAAAAGGACTTAGGATTTCGCAAAAACAAGACCTTAGGAGGGAAACCTAAGGCATTGAGAAGGCAAGGAGAAAAGAAAGAAGATAGTGTAGGGAAGAAGAAGACCCTCGGGTGTCGAGCGTTGGGAGGACGCCTTACACCATACCTTAATAAAGGTAAGGGATAAAGGGGATGCCCGATCCCCGATTCCCGAAAGGCAAACAGAGGTCTCGGAGAAATGCCTTACATCTTACCTTAACCAAGGTAAGAGGTAAAAGGGATGGCCGATGTCCGATCTTTGACGAACTGACACTTAGTCAATTTTGAAGAGATTGGATCAGGGGTAGAAAGAAAAAGGAAGGGAAGAAAGAGGTAAAGGGCAAGGGTTAAGCCCGATGGGCAAAACCTGAAATATCAAGGCAAAAAATGGAGAGAAGGGGAGAAGAAGGGGATCAAGGATGACCGAGGAGGGATACCAAGAAGCAGACCAACGAAAACCCGAAAGCCCGAAAATTTCATACAGCCAATTTCAGGATTTTGCAAAATGAGGCATTTATTGTTGTTTGCCTATGGAATGTAATTCTAATCTTACGTACTACTGGCAAACTAGTCATGTGCAGAACATGGAATAAAACAGTAAACTGAATGATATCATATTTGAACACCAGAAATTTTATTCATCATCAGAAATATCATGTACAAGAGAGTATCACAATGCTTACAATATAACCATCGACACCAAAAACTATCCCGACTATCCCAATCAGACTACATATAACGTTCGGCGGTGGTTAGATAACCAACCGACACGACGTTTCATAACAACATTAACATTAATCGGGGCTTGATTACCCGAACGTACATGACATGTATTATTCTCACTAACTATTGTTTTATTAGTAATTGGCCGACTACGACCAAGGCCGACTACGGCCAACTACAACAAAGTAAAGATAAGCTATCTACAATTGTAAGGGGTGGCACAAGTAGAAAAAGGTGCCACCAGTGGCTCTAGTTGGGGATGCATGCTTCAGTGAAGGATGGCAAGATTCCAGACCTTTGGGAAAGCAAACCATGCCTTATCCATTAGGCCCCAAAATTCCCCCATCTTCAAAATTTCACTTGGTGGTCCCAAGCCACCAAAAGGAAGAACCAGTGCTTGCCTCTATCAAACACTAGCCTGTCAAAGAAGTTGATCTCCCTCAACCCAAAATTTACTTTGCCACACAAAAGTAGAAAAAGTAGCCTCTTTCCTGCAAGAACAAACACATGGTTACCTTTGAACAAGTGAAGACTTGCTCCATATTTGATACTGCTACTACATGGTAACCACATAATGTAGGCGACCTCACTGCCACACACTACATTTTCTGATTTTGTACTAGGTGGCAAAAACTGAGATCTTTGATCAGCACCACATGAAACCATGATACCTTCATGCCTGCTGACCACCTCACATGAAACAAAGAAAAAGGAAAATGCCTCCAATTCACATGGCAAAGAAAAATATGCCTCTTCATCATGTTGACTTGCAGAGGGAAACTCATCCTCAAACAAATCAAATTGAAAACTTTGAAGCTCAAGCACATGAGAAACATGAGCAGCCAGAAAATCACCAACCTAGAGAACTAGTTGCTGCTCATCATCAATGCAAGATGCATGTTGGGTCCAAGTGAAATGCTCAAACTCAGGGATATTAACATCCATACCATGAGAAGCCATATCTTCATCACAAATGAATGTCTCATACTCAACTCCACTCAAAATAGGGACCATGGATGACCAACATTCCTTGGGTTCATCTATGCCGATGCAAACCTCATCAACACATCCATTCAATTGATGAGACACCTTGTATGAAGAGCTACATTCTTCAGATTGTTTCGATGTTTCCATGCCAAAATTGAAGCACTCATAAGAAATACTGCTACTATGCATTAGCTTTGAATTAGGAAGTATCTCTTCTATGTCATGGCCTTCATGTAAGGTGTTGACCTCAAGAGTATTCCATGAATCAAAAAACTCTTCAGATTCATTACCATGAAGACTTGCAGCAACATCATCCTCAGCACTTATGGAATTACCAAGAGCAGTAAAAGAACCAATAGAAGAAGCGTCAACATCGTTTGTATCATAGCAGCATAAATCGTTTGGGGAAAAAATCGGCAAACCAAAAAATCAAGATTTTTTGAAAAATCGTGAAAAAATCGGGAAAAAATCGGATTTGAAAAAAAATGTAGAGGAATATAGAAAAATAGACAAAACCTATGTTTTCTAAAAACTCAAGGTCATTTCCATAGCATAGAGATATAGAGAGCAAATAAAACAGAGATTTTAAATAGAAAATAGATATTTTTTGTATATATTCATATCGCTGATTACATTGCATTGCACAAAATATACTTCTCAATTCTCATAAATAAAAGTAGATGTTGACATATGACAAAATGTCAATTACAATAGTGTGTAACTTTGTACAAAATCAACCTCTAATCTAAGTACAAAGTGACAAAAATAAAATGTAGCCAATGACAACAACGCTAGAGGGTAGCAGGTCTTGATGATGAAGCTCCTACTCCAGTGCTTCTAACCAAATCCTCATATAGTTGACCAGGCAGTCCAGCCTCCTCTAGTATATCGAGATCCTCAGGTGCAATAGAATCTAAATCTTCGTCAGCAGCAATCCATTCATTATCTGGATCAATCTCATCAAGGTCAATTGGGTCATCATCCTCAACAGTACCTGTTGCAGCCCATGTAGGAATTAGTCTTGGCCTTACAAGTGAAAAAGATAATGAATGCAATTTCAACTAACTACAAGTATATTGAAAGTCTAACCTTGAGCTTTCTTCAGCTTCAAGCGGAGGTTGTGGTGAACAAACACCAAGTCGCTCATTCGTTGTTGTGTTAGCCGGTTGCGTTTCTTGGAGTGTATGTGTTCAAAAACAATCCAATTACGCTCACAAGCAGATGAACTACATGGCTGGCTCAAAATGCGTCTCCCCATCCATCTAAGGTTTTTGGTTTCATGACCAAAATAATCCCACCATTGTGCTGCAAAAACACATTACATGGAGATGATATCATGTAAGAATATCTTAAAATAATCATCGTGTCCACAAAATAGAGACTATCACAGGTTTATAGAGTCTACCTGGTAGCAAGGTATTTTTGCCTTCGATGGCGGCTATAGATGAGAGAAAACCCCTTGCTTGCTTGTACGTTGCTAACTCTCCCATAGCTCCCTTTAATTGTTCTCTGGAAAGCATTTTTTCCATGCACATGAACAAGCCCTGTGTTACCTCACCATCATCATTTCTAAATGAAGAGTCATAGAACAAACTTGGATTAAGATAATATCCTGCAGCATGGAGAGGAGAATGCATCTGCTGATCCCATCTTCTATCAATTATGTCCCATAACGGCATATAAGTGTCCCTGTCATTTTGCATCCTACCCCTCATCACCTCCTTGGCCCTATCCATGGCCTCATACAAATAACCCATGGGGGATTTATCCCCATCCACTAGTCTTAAGACTTTTACTAGAGGCTCTGAAAACTCTACAACTTGTTCAGCTGCATCCCAAAAACTAGAAGAGTACATATAGCCTGCCACTGCTATGCCTTCTACTAGATTTGCGAAGCCAGACGACTCCCACTCATTTGAAACAAACATTCGTTTCAAATTCATTTTTTGTTGGCATAGAGTCTGTAGTGCAAGGAAATGTGTTGCAAATCTTGTCACCCCTGGGCGAACTAGCTCCTTGCCTTCTGTGAAAGTACGCATCATGCACAAAACCCTCGTGTGATTATAAATGAATTTTGTAACCTTGCGGGCCTTTTGCAATACCTCCTTAACCCATTCAAGTTTTCCAATGTCCTCAAGGGTTAGATCAAGGCAATGTGCTGCGCATGGGGTAAAAAATATAGACGGGTATTTGTCTGTCAAGAGTCTACCAGCGGCTACACAAGCTGCAGCATTGTCTGTAATAAATTGAACCACATTTTGTGGCCCAACTTCTATTACCACAAGATCATACATCTGAAACAATGCAGCTGCAGATTTGATAGTATCGGATGCATCCAGGGATTTCAAAAATATAGTGCCAATCTCACAAGAGACAAGGAAGTTGATGAGGGTTCGATTCCTTCTAGCTGTCCATCCATCTAACATTATGGTGCAACCAGTCTTTTCCCACTCTATTTTATGCTCTGTAACAACATCTTTAACATCTCGTACTGCATCATTGAGCATACCAACCCTCAAGCTCTCATAAGATGGGGCTTTGAACCCAGGACCCGCACCTGCAATAGCATCCACCATACCTTGCCAATATGGCGATCTAGCAACATGAAATGGCAAGCTAGAGTAGTACCAAAAGTTTCCAATCGCCTTCCTTGCTTGTTCATGGACATTCTTCCTCCATCCTGTACTCTCCAAAGTGGTTTGTGCTCTTGGTGTAGTACGAGGTGCAAAGAAAGCATTAATGTTTCCTCCACCTATGTTTGGGCCACGCGCTGTAGAAGGAGGTGTTGACCCTGATTCCCTCAAAAACTCACTTGCATCATCATCCTGACCTTGATTCCCTCTACTATTTGTAGAATTAGAACCTATTTCAACCCTGGTTCTTGCCTTTTTTGCCTTGTTCTCAGGAATCGCATGAAGAGCCAGTAGTGCCTAGTGTGTGACATCTGCAGGGCATCCAGGACAAGGATTGCTGTTATTCCCTGGCTCTTTTGCCAAGTGCCATTTGAAATGATAAATGCCCCCATTGATATCAGTTTTACACCAATTGCATTTAACCTTCGTTGTACCCGAGACTAAAGTACAATGTGACCATGCAAAGTCTTTTTGACGTGGCATTATGATCAGATCTGTAATAAACATTTTTTATTCAGTCTACTTTGTGGACAGTTAGGAGAGAAGACAGAAAAAGAAAACCAATGCACCTAATGTATAAATTTTGACCTCTATTTATAATATTGATAAGTTAGAAGTTTAAACTAATATCCCAATCAACTCTAAATTGAAATTATACATGTTAAATGATGCAATTAAGAATTGATTACAAAATTGAAATTGTGCATGTTAAACAAAGCATACAAGAAGATAACTAGAGTAATGCTAGCTCACCTTCTAAATATTCTTAAAATTATCTATAACTAAATTTTATTGAGATGATTTTTTAAAAAAATATGTAAAAAGAACTGAGATAACTTAATTCTAAAATACACAAATTGAAAAAAACAACACATAACTACTCATATGAAACTCAAAGGTGTTCAACTTCAAATAATGAGGTATTATCATGCTCAAAGATCAACAATATCAAACAATTATTTTTTGGGGGAAAAAAACAATGTAGGGGTTCTGCTTCTCTTTTCTTGTAGATTGGAGTTTATCTAAGCCATTTTTCAGGAACTCATTTGTAATTTTTAAACAATTTCTTGACATATAGTTGGTTCTCATCTTATTATTTCTACAAACTCAAAAATTGCTTCACAACCCTACTAATTATTATCTCTTGTATTAAGAATTACAAGTACTTTTACTGTGTTTTGTGGCAGGGATTATAGTAAAATGCAATAAGAAAAAAATGCATTATAGTGGCAATGGCGACCTACCTGAGAGTCTGAGATGACTTTATGTTGAGAAAGAAGCAAAACGCGCCCAGAAAAACGCGAATAGAAGAAGACTGCTCCAGAAATTCGCGTCAGTAAAAAATGCGCTCTTTTGAGTAGATTCAAACTCGAAAAACCTTCAGCCGCCTTCAGGTGTTTTCGCGCACATTAGAAACCCTCGACTCACACTTTAAAAAGGAGAAAACGTGATATATAAAAGCAAAAACGCGTCTTTTTTTAGGGTTTTTTTTCAAACGCGATTTTTTCACGATTTTTTGCCGATTTTTGGTCGAAAAAGCCCGATTTTTTGCCGATTTTCAACGATTTTTTGACAGGCGTTGACTGCCCAAAAAATCGGGATTTTTTCAGGGAAAAAATCGGCAACCTTGCAGATTTTTTCAAAATCGCGATTTAGCTGATTTTTTGGCGATTTATGCGTCTATGGTTTGTATCATCATCCACCAACAATTTCAACTCACATTCATGCAGCCCATCACAACATACAGCTCTTTCTTTGAGAACTGGGCACATGCTTTGACCCATATGCACATTAATGTCTTCTTCAGATGAAGTGAAGGCAACCATATCAACCTCATGTATGCAATCATGAGTAACAGAAAAATAATCAGGGTCATAAATATCACATTTAGCATCAAAAGGAATTTCATCATTAAATAAATCATGCCTAGGATTTCAAACTGAATGTCTAAACACTCACTTTTATAAACATAACCACTATACTGCAATGGGACATCAGCAACACCCTCATTATTTTTACAAGTTGAAACATGACAAGGCATGACCTTATGATATAGCTATCAAGATTCAACCATGTAGTTTCGAGTCAAACTCATTGACCCATGTTTCATGAGTAGTGGTTCACAGGAACCCATCTCTCATGATAATGAATGGTCCACTTAGCACTCATTGTATCTAGGTGATACTCACAGAGGTGAAGCACTGGGCCTTCCCAGGAGGTCACCCATCCCAGTACTACTCCAGCTCAAGCACGCTTAACCATAGAGTTTTCTCCAAGGTTAAGCCCACTTAGTTTACAACCCCATTTGCAAAACCTTCAGCAAGTGTTGTGCCTTATGATCCATTCATTATAGAGCCCTTTTAGTTCATCAATTGATAAGTAGGAGGTATTTTCCACGATGTGTCAAATTATGATATTGCTATCCGAGGGATTCAACAGTGTAGTTCGAAGTCAAACTCATTGACCCATGTTTCATGAGTAGTGGTTCACAGAACCCATCTCTCCAATGATAATGAATGGTCCACCAGCATATTTGCATCTAGTGATGCTCCAGTGAAACCTTTGGGTCTTCCTAGGAAGTCACCCATCCAATACTACTCCAGCTCAAGCAGCTTAACCAGAGTTTTCTCCAGGTTAAGCCCCACTTGGAATACAACCCCATTTGCAAAACCTGACAGAGTATTGCCTTATAGAACCATTCATTATAGAGCCCTTTAGCTCATCTCAATTGATAAGTGGGAGGTATTTTCCACGATGTGTCAAATTATGATATTGCTACTAGGATTCAACCGTGTAGTTTCAAGTCAAACTCATTGACACATGTTTCATGAGTAGTGGTTCACAAGAACCCATCTCTCATGATAATGAATGGTCCACTTAGCATTCATTGCATCTAGGTGATGCTCACAGAGGTGAAGCACTGGGCCTTCCCGAGAGGTCACCCATGTAAAACACCCGGCCACTAAAAACAAACAGAAAACAAATTCTAATGTAGGCAATTCAAACTCATATCTATATGATTTGAAATTAAGATATATTTGCAAAACACATGAGCTCGTTCACAACAGGAATAATATCATGATTAAGGAATCGTCTATATTCATTTAAGAACTGAATCTGGAAGTATTTCCACAATCAATCGCCCTCAAATTCAGGACCACGGTAGGATAGCATGATTTACCAATGATTCCTTAACTCGACTCTACCTCTGATGACAACTCGATTAGCCAAGGATCCACAGTGCGACCTGAAAGTTGTGAAGATTAACGTCGTGTGCAAGGAGTCAATACTGATGTGCCTCCTATCTCCTACAGTGTGGTCGCCAATCAAACCCGATGATGTTGGAAGCTCGATATTACTTGTTGGGTGATGATATAACTTTATCGTACTCCCTAACTGCCACTCCTGAGTGATGGCGTCCAGAGCCGAGAGGCTCTACCTAGACGCGTCGACTGAACCCGTGATTGCTCCTTCTGAACGCGGCTTCAATCACTCCAATGGTGGGGTATCCTCTATCAGACTTCTGATCTGCAAACCAACAAATCTCTGTGTGAATGGATGGAATGTAAGGACGATTGGAACACTAGCACGAAACTTCCAGATAGACACTACGTGCTACCTGATCACCCGCATGGAGAGCTATGCTTCCATCGATGGGTGGCAAAGACCTCAGTCCAAATTTCATGATGCCAAGATATGAAATGCCTTCCAATATAAATGCTTCACGGTTTGAAGTCGACCCAAGCAAAAGAAATATCGGAATATTATTTGTGCGCCTTCCCAGGAGATGTCGGCCAAAATAAATTCAAATTTAAATGTTATTTTTAATGATTTAAATTTATTATTAAAAATATTTAATTATTATTTATTTGATATCATTTAAATTCAAATTGGTGTTTAGAAACACCGCTATGAGCTTCCCTCCAAAATAATTCAAGTTATTTTGGAGACATTACAATCCTCCCCGCTGGAGTGTTGCTTGCCCTCAAGCAACTTCAAAGTTGAATCCTGACGTGTCCTCGTTCCTGCCTTCGACTCCTCTGAAATGTTCTTAGGCCCCACCCTGGGCAATCCTCAAAGAATGCCTTCTCTTCCATCTGCTTTGAAATTCAACTCCAGAGTCTCATAGTTTGTTGTGTACTCTCCAAGCGAGTGCAGCCATTGTTCTCCCAAGACTACCTCTGTCCCACCAATGCTGACTATGTAGAAGTCATCTCGCATCCTATGGTCCCCTATGGTCAGCTCCATCTGTCGAATCCAACGATTGCACATAATAGTGTACCCATCTGCAACTGCCACATCAAATCCTTTGAAATCCTCTACCCTTAAGCTAACTTGGCTCATTACTGACCCAATTCAAAGTAAATTAAAAACTTTCCAATTCTCACTAAAACATGTAAAGTAACATCTAACAAAGATATTACAATAAAAATTTCTTCCTTTCTTTATTGATAAGCATGTACAAGTTCCCTACAATATGTTTCCCTTGAATTTCATTTTCATTGCAAATATAAATCGAGTTAAAAGTAATCTGAGTTACATACATGGCTAGCTTTTGCACAAATAAGTAAGAAGGTCGAGGAATCCGTCCTTTCAAATCTTGGTACAGCCGACGCTGGCGTGGAGAGAAACATCTTTCGAGCTTTTCATGTACGGACTTATAATCGGTCCCCCATACGATCATTTGCAATGAGCGGCCCTCCTTCGAAGAAGAGATTGGTAAAGGCTCTTCTGATTATGGCTGAGCATAGTGTTGTGTCCTACAACTGGTACCTTACTGTTCACAATTCAGGATCTGATATTCGTGATTGTAGTCTCAACTATATCTCACCATCAGTTGGATGGTACCTTTCACTCACTTTGGCCAGTATTCTCATTCAGTACTTGAATGAAGGTCATCTATCATAAACACCTCTAGGAGCCGGTTGACAAGGCTTCCTTACTCTCATAGGTTTGTCCTTCAATGGGTGATTCCGTCGTGGACATCCTACAATCTTGAATTCTAGAAATGGCTTGATGTCAAGCGTCTTGTAACAATTCCTCTAACTAGATTCTTTATCCTAGAGTACTAACTTGTCTCGTTATCTATATCTTATGGCTAAAGACTTCATGATGCATCTAATCTAGATCCTAGTAGCTTCCAATAAGTATGTTTACGTATTCCCACATATAGAGATCATACACAACATGCAAAAACCATTTAAAATGCAAACAAATCCTTCTCTTTTATCTTTTTCATTATTTCGTTCTAATGCAAGAGAAATATTCTAATCCCTTAAGCTTTTTACTCCTATATTCCCTTTTTCACAATTCCCCTAACCATTGAATCCTTTACACATTTTCTCCTTTAATGCATTGCTTTTATTCATCGAATTGGTTCTTTCCTATTAAAGCTAATAGAAAGCAACGATCACAAGACGCAAAATAAACAACACTTTAACAAAGGTTATATAATAGGAAGATTCATGCCTGATTTTAAAGCTTCTCCTTCCAGACTTGCTCTTTTAAATTCTTCTTCAAATAAGCCTCCGTAGTTTCAGCTAAATATGGCTTCTTTTATGAAAGTATTTCTCTCTATAGAGAACTCCTATATCTCTTTCTCACAGACGTGTTTCCACCACTCAATTCCTACTCAGCTATACAAATACCTCACTCTGAACTAAATATGATTCAATCACTGTAACTGGTAATTGCTGGTAATAATGCACTGAATTTATCAAACTCAACAATATAGGAAACTTAAGCAGTATAATGTAATGGATATGGAATAAAATAGTAAACTCAGATTGCTCCCCAAGGTGTGTTCACAATGAATGGAAGGGCGTCATTATATAGGGCCCGAAATACAACGGATTCCCAGTTATGTAGGCATGCCAAATGACAACACAGTAACCAGAAACAGTCAAAAGACATTTGGCGGATTATTTAACCCTAAGTCATCAAACATGAAGGTGATTCGACCTCCTTTTAAGCCAACAAGTTAAGACTTCTTCAACTCTCACATGGCGGATTGACAGCAAGGCGTTTTCAGTTTTTTTTTAGGGTTTTAATGAGGCAAAAGATCCGTTCCAGATGAAACGTTGATACAGCAACTCATCACGTCGCCCTTTTACTCGCCTAAAGAACAGCATTCAAACATTTATCAATGACCAGTTCTTTGCCCCGCGTTTCTGGCGCGTTTCTCATCCTGTGCGTGGCTTTTTCACGCAATTTTCATGATCTGCGTGATTTCCTTCAGGCAGTTTTCATGAGTTTTACATAATATTACGTTTTAACTTCTTTTTCAAATGTTCATTTCAAAATAATTCGACTTCTCTTTAATTTGTTATCTCCAGCAAAAGAATTCGATTTCTATGTTTAAGTTTATTATTTTCTATAGTTAATTTCGAAATGTTTTACCATTTAAATCCTTTTCCCATTTAAATCCTTAATATTTCTTATTCTATTGAATTTGAAATTGTTTTAATAACTTCAATTTAAAAAGAAATGATTTAAGGCTTTAATAATAATAATTGATTCATTCAATTATTTACTTCATAATAATTGATTTTAACTACGCAAAGTAGAAATTGTTTTCCCAAATTACTCCTGGTAATAAGTTAATTTCCATAAATTAAGAAGTTAAAATATAATTTCATTATATATATTTTATTATATAAATATCGTTATAGTTATTTTAAATATTAAACATATAAATATTTAAATACCCAAGTATTTAATATACTTATATATTTTAATATAACTATAATAATATTATATATAATCTTTAATATATAATTACTTATATATAACTATATTTATATTTAACAAATATAAATATTTATACATATACATATTTATTGCCAAATATATATTTTGCCAGTCGGTCCACGTACTTTCAATATATATATATATTCCAAGGCAAATATTATAGTAATATTATTTATCCATAGATAATAGGTAGTGTGTGTATATATATACACATATATATTCGTATATATCTCAGTATACTATATACATGTATATACACACCCACTTAACCTATTCACTTATGTCCATTCATGTTATGAGCATAATACTGTAAGTCTGATAAACAAACATTCATCACTCTCAAGCACAAAGAAGTAAACTAGACTCCTAAAGCCTATGGATGACTTACCGTTATCTCGACAAACAGACTTGGCTTACTCAATTTATAGTATGTGTGTGTATGCTCAATTTGATAATCGTTACTGTTTACCCGACCAAGTTCCTCCCCGAATGATGTCTCTCCTCTGTCCGGAGGTACAGTCTTCATACCTGCATATCACGACACGACACCGGCAGTCATATGCTCACAACAAGGCAGTTTGCATAAAACATTATAAAAAGTTGGATTAACATTATTCTATAACTGTATACAACATTTAATCAAAACTAAATCATTTAGAAGTAACAATCAAATGAAACCATCATTTAAACAGGACTCATTTATTTAATAACGAGATCAACCACGTTTTATTCATCATCAAGATTCAAACAGTACAATCAATTGCCCTATACAATAGTAGCTATAATATCGGGATGTAACATACTTCCCCCCTTAGGAATCATCGTCCCCGATGAACTAAGGTATTATTCAAAAGCATAAAAACATGACTCTACATTTATTCTACACTCTTGAAAGCTTCAAGAATGTTTTATTGGCGTAATCTGGACATCAACTTGTCCATCACTCAAGACAGTGTTCTTCCTATGCTGAAACATGGCCTTTTGAGTAGGCAGTGAATTGCCATGCTGATTACCAGAAGTTTTGTTGGGGCATTCATTTGCATAATGATTACCTCTACAAATAAAGCATCCTGCTCTTGGTCCTCTTTTCTCCATGGTTTCCTCGGTCTTATTATCACCTTCACTAGCTTTTCTTGTGTCATTATACCTGGAGTTGTCTCTTTTCCAGTCTTTTCTGAATTCCTTCTCATTGAAGCGAGATCTCTTCCCCTTTTTCCTTGCTGCATCTTGCGCAAATTCTTCTTTCTTGGGGGTAATCTTGTCGGGAACTTCAGTTTCCTTCTTTTGTTCTTCTCCTTCATACTGATTGGAGTCTGCCTTAAGCTTCTGTTCCCGCTTAATGACTTTTTCATACACAAGATCCATTGTGGTCGGACCATGCATATCGACTTCACCTCCAATATTACTGTTCAATCCCAAGATGAATTTCCTGATCCGGAATCGTTCATCCTTATGATAGATAGGAACATATCGCAGAAGCCGAGTAAATTTCTCCCAGTACTCGTTGACTGACATGGTTCCTTGCCTCAATTCTTGGAAATCAGAAAGTTTTTGGTCATAATAGAGTTGTGGCAACCACCGCTTGCGGAAAATTTCAACGAACTCTTCCCAAGTCAGCTTCCAGGAATTTATATCCAATTCCAGTTTCTTGTTCTCCCACCAGTTAGAAGCTTCACCCGCTAACTGATAAGCACCCCAAGCTGCTTTAGTAACTTCGTCATAATTTCTTATGTCAAAGTACTTTTCCATTTGTACTAACCATACCTCAGCTTCGTCACCTCCGGCACTTCCATCAAATTTTGGAGGGTATACCTTCTTCATATCCTTTGTTAACTCAGTGGACACTTGTTTCTTCTTCTTCTCAATAGATGGAGTTGGAGATTTCTCCTTCTCGTGGTTGTGATTAATGCCTTCTCCATGCGAAGAACTTTCCTCTTCATTATTGGTGACAGGTATCTCAACTGCTTTTGCCTTTTCAAGGTTGGACAATCTCGCCAGAATCTGTTCCAGCTTTGCTTCTATTCCTGTTGGTTCTTGTTCCTCTTCACGACTTGTTCCAGGAATATTTCTTGTCCTCTCATACACTTTCACCATGATTTAATAGTTCACTTTAACCTGAACGTTTCATACAAGTTAGCCTAATTAAACTTTCAACTATCTTTTGGAAAACATATAAACATACATTCACATGATTTTCATTCAAGTTTTGGTTTTCCATTTTTCTCATTGACTATAATACTTTGTACATTCGCTCAACTGAACATTTCAAATATGATCATGGTTTATGTAATTGCTTGCTAAACTGAAATACCCTTTCAGGATTCTAAGCAACTACTTGTTCATAAATCAAAATTCTGTAAATCAAGTTTTCCAAAACGTTGATTACTTTCATGAGTTTATCCACTTAGAACATTATGTTAGTTCCACTAACATAATCAGATTGATCTGTCTTATGTTCTATCATTTTCCTCTAGAATCTAAAGAGAGTATGTATGTGCTACCAATGAAGGCATCCAACCTTCATTTCTTGGTATCCCGGACATTACTTTGCCACATTCCGTGCAGCTTCTTACTCTATCTTTTCCTAGGTTTTAGTGGTTTCTCATTCGACAATTTCCGTTGTCGCTTTCATGTTTTAACTCCGACATTAATTCCTTGTTTCATTCTCATAGACTCAAAGTTGTTCTATACCAAATCCAAAAGTTTTTGACTCTTTATAACTGTAGTTTACAACTTATCGAAAGTTGTCACACTCCTTCTCATTCCATGGAGTCACAAAACTATTTCGTTGGATAAAGGTATAACCTGGTTATTCATCCTAACCTTTCTGCCTAACCTAATTGCATATGTTTCCGCAATTCTAGGTGACATTTGTTGGTTTAGGAGTTTCTTTTGAGTTTAACTCTTAACTCGTTCTAGTTTACTTAAGTTACTAAGGATCTCATTTTTCCTTTTCACCTCTTTAAGTTCTTTTCTCTTGTCTTTGCAGCACAAGAACTTTTCAACCGTTATCTTCTGATAAGGTTTACGCATTGTTGCGTAATGAGCTCATAGGTTTCAGTGCAGAACCTGGTAGCTCTGATACCACATGTTACGACCCAATTCGGCGTAAATTAAAAACTTTCCAATTCTCACTAAAAACATGTAAAAGTAACATCTAACAAAGATAATACAATAAAATTTCTTCCTTTCTTTATTGATAAACATGTACAAGTTACAATATGTTTCCACATGAATTTCATTTTCATTGCAAATATAGAGTTAAAAGTAATACAGTTACATACATAGCTCGTAAGCTTTTGCACAAATAGAAGTAAGAAGGTCCAGGAATCCGTCCTTTCAAATCTTGGTACATCGGCCGCTTGCTGTGGAGGAGAAACATCTTTCGAGCTTTTCATGTCACCGGACTTATAATGCGGTCCCCACACACCTATTGTTAGATAGATGGCCCTCCCTTCGGAGAAGAGATTGGTAGGGTATCCTTTAACGATTACCAATTGAGCATAGTGCTGTGTCCTACACAACTAGAACCTTGCTATTTCACAATCTCGAACTAGTACTCGGATCACAATGAACTGACAGTGTAGTCTCAACTATCACACACCTAGGTGGATGTCGTACCTTTCACTACTTTGGCCAAAGTATTCTCATTCGATTACTTGAATGAAGGTCATCTATCATAAACACTACTCGGGGCGGTTGGAAGCAAGGCTTCCTTACTCTACGCATAGGTTTGTCCTTCAATGGGTGAATCCGTCATCCCGGACATCCTACAATCATACGAACCTACTAGAAATGAAAACAGTATTCAAGAGTCTTGTATCAATTCCTCCTAACTAGGAATTCTTTATCCTAGGAGTATTTAAATTGTCTCAATTATCCCTATAACTTAAGCTAAAAGACTTCACTTGATTCTGCCATCATCTCGATCCTAGTAGCTAATAAGTATGTGTACGTATTCCCACATATAGAGATCATACACAACATGCAAAAACCATTTTAAAATGCAAACAAATCCTTCTCTTTTATCTTTTTCATTATTTCGTTCTAAAGCAAGAGAAACATTCTAATCCCTTAAGCTTTTTACTCCTATATTCCCTTTTTCACAATTCCCCTAATCATTGAATCCTTTACACATTTTCTCCTTTAATGCAATGCTTTATTCATCGAATTGGTTCTTTCCTATTAAGCTAATTGAAAGCAATGAACACAAGACGCAAAATATAAACAACACTTTAACAAGGTTGTATAATAGGAAGACTCTTGCCTGATTTTAAAGCTTCTCCTTCGGACTTGCTCTTTTAAATTCTTCTTCAAAATAAGCCTCAGTAGTTCAGCTAAATATGGCTTCTTTATGAAAGTATTTCTCTCTATAGGGAAAACTCTCTCCTTTCTCCTGGGCGATGTTCCTCAATTCCTACTCCATTATCTGAATACCTCCTCTGAACTAAATATATAGGTTCAATCAACATGGCGGTAATTCTTTAGTAATAATGCCTTGAATTATCCAAACTCAACAATCTGAGGAAGCCATGAGTATAATGTAATGGATATGGAATGAAATTAGTAAACTCAGCTTGCTCTCAAAGGTGTGTTCACAATGAATGGAAGGGCGTCATTATATAGGGCCCGAATTGCAACTGATTCCCAATTATGAAGGCATGTTCATTGACAGCAAAATGCTTAGAAACAGTCAAAAGGACATTTGGCGGATTCCTTAACCCTAAGTCATCTATTTGCAGGTGATTCGACCTCCTTTTAAGCCAGCAAGTTAAGACTTCTTCAGCTCTCACATGGCGGATTGACAGCAAGGCGTTTTCAGGTTTTTTTAGGGTTTTAATGAGGCAAAAGATCCATTCCAGATGAAACGTTGATACAGCAACTCATCACGTCGCCCTTTTACTCGCCTAAAGAACAGCATTCAAACATTTATCAATGACTAGTTCTTTACCCCGCGTTTCTGGCGCGTTTCTCATCCTGTGCGTGGCTTTTTCACGCGATTTTCATGATGTGCGCGATTTCCTTCAGGCAGTTTTCATGAGTTTTACATAATATTACGTTTTAACTTCTTTTTCAAATGTTCATTTCAAAATAATTCGACTTCTCTTTAATTTGTTATCTCCAGCAAAAGAATTCGATTTTTATGTTTAAGTTTATTATTTTCTATAGTTAATTTCGAAATGTTTTACCATTTAAATCCTTTTCCCATTTAAATCCTTAATATTTCTTATTCTATTGAATTTGAAATTGTTTTAATAACTTCTATTTAAAAAGAAATGATTTAAGGTTTTAATAATAATAATTGATTCATTCAATTATTTACTTCATAATAATTGATTTTAACTACGCAAAGTAGAAATTGTTTTCCCAAATTACTCCTGGTAATAAGTTAATTTCCATAAATTAAGAAGTTAAAATATAATTTCATTATATATATTTTATTATATAAATATCGTTATAGTTCTTTTAAATATTAAACATATAAATATTTAAATACCCAAGTATTTAATATACTTATATATTTTAATATAACTATAATAATATTATATATAATCTTTAATATATAATTACTTATATATAACTATATTTATATTTAACAAATATAAATATATATACATATACATATTTATCGCAAATATATATTTTGCCCGTCGGTCCACGTACTTTCAATATATATATATATTTCAAGGTAAATATTATAGTAATATTATTTATCCATAGATAATAGGTAGTGTGTGTATATATATATATACACATTTATTCGTATATATCTCAGTATACTATATACATGTATATACACAACTACTTAACCTATTCGTTTAGACCCATTCATGTTATGAACATAATACTGTAAGTCTTATAAACAAACAATCATCACTTTCAAGCACAAAGAAGTAAACTAGACTTCTAAAGCCTATGGATGACTTACCGTTATGTCGACAAACAGATGTGGCTTACTCAATCTATAGTATGTGTGTGTATGCTCAATTTGGTATTCGTTACTGTTTACCCGACCAAGTTCCTCCCCGAATGATGTCTCTCCTCTGTCCGGAGGTACAGTCTTCATACCTGCATATCACGACACGACACCGGCAGTCATATGCTCACAACAAGGCAGTTTGCATAAAACATTATAAAAAGTTGGATTAACATTATTCTATAACTGTATACAACATTTAATCAAAACTAAATCATTTAGAAGTAACAATCAAATGAAACCATCATTTAAACAGGACTCATTTATTTAATGCTTGAGATCCAACCGTTTATTCATCATCAAGATTCAACGGTACAATCAATTGCCCTAGCACAATAGTAGCTATAATATCGGGGATATAGCGACTACTAGCTTCTCATCGATGAAATTGTGGGTGGCTCCGCTATCGATTAGTATTGTTACCTTCTGTCTATATAGGTCCCCTCCAATGCGAAGAGAATGATACTTCAGTGCTCCCGAAAGTGATGCGAGGGCACCTTCCCCCAGTGCTTCTACATGCACCTCCTCATCAAAGAAGAATTTGTCTTCTCCTTCTTTAGTATCGTCGTCAGGGACTACCTCAATATAATGAATTTGTCCTTTACCCCTACACCTGTGACCATCAAGCCAAGGTCCCTTACAATAATAGCACAATCCCCTTTTCTGAAGCTCGTTTCTGGGCATCTCGGGAGATTGCAGTGGTGGTTTCGGTGGTTGAGTGATCTTTGGTTGTTCCACTGACCCATTCTTGATCATGGTCTTTCGTTTCTTGGTGGAGTCTTCAAGACTCAAAGCTTTCTGAATGGCATCTTCTAACGTTGTTGGCTCCAAAGCCCTCACCAAGCCACAAAAAGAATCTGATAAGCCTTCGATGAAGAAAAATGTGAGCCTCTTATCTGATACATCGGACACCATCACCACGAGTTTTTGAAATTTTGAAACATATTCATCCATGGTGCTTGTTTGCTTCAATCTAGTTAGTTCCTGAAAGTATGCTTCCAAGTCTTTTCTATCAAACTTCTCCACCAATTTCTGGGTGAAATCTGCATATGACGATACTTGATCAAATCCTTGTGTCACAATGCCATGGCCCCACCATTCGTGAGCGAGATCTTCCAAGTGTAAAATGGCAAATTTGATAGGCTCTTCTTCAGTCATGGGGCTGAGAGAAAAATATGCGTCCAGTTTTTGGATCCATGATTGTGCAGTCATCTTTCCAAAACCATCGAATGTCAGAAGTGAAAGTTTGCTCATCTTATGTTGGAGATCTTTGTTTCCACGGTGTTGTCTCTCATCACTTCGTCTAGCACTGTAAAACTGATCGAAAGAGATAGCAGCTTGAGCATCAACATCCAGATCCAGGTACTCACGCACAATACTTGCATAGTTGTGCTGCTCTTCCCCTTCCTGTCGGCCTTCTGTTCTAGGCAAAAACCCTGGTTGAATGTGCTTGTTAGTGTGACCATTTGAAGTTCTGCTCTATTCTCCTGCTCCTGAACGCTCTGGATGGCCTCCTTCACCACTACTAGACCCTGATTTAATGTTGTTGACTGCAGCAGTAAGAGACTGAATGGCTTGAAGCAAGGTTTGGTTTGTCTGGTCTTGTTGCTTCATGAAGTTGTCCAACTTATCATTTTGATCTTTGTCCCCCATTTTCTCCTTACCTCGGTCTCCTATTCCTTGTGCAGCTTCAGACTTCTTCTTTTCTCACTCTATGGCACGAATATCTCTCTGGCTCAATGGCATACGATTTTGTCCATAGGCTAGTAGGCCTTGTGGCTCTGATACCACTGTAAAACACCCAGCCACTAAAAACAAACAAAAAACAAATTCTGATGCAAGCAATTCAAACTCAGATCTGTACAATTTGAAATTAAGATATATTTGCAAAACACATCAGCTCATTCACAACAGGAATAATATCATGATTAAGGAATCATCTATATTCATTTAAGAACTGAATCTGGAAGTCTTTACAATCAATCACCCTCAATTTCAGGACCACGGTAGGATAGCATGATTTACCAATGATTCCTTCACTCAACTCTACCTCTGATGAAAACCCGATTAGCCAAGGATCCACAGTGCGACCTGAAAGTTGTGAAGATCAACGTCGTGTGCAAGGAGTCAATATTGATGTGCCTCTTGTCTCCAACAGTGTGGTTGTCAGTCAGACACAATGATGTTGGGAGCTCGATATTACTTGCTAGGTGATGATATAACTTTTTCGTACTCCCTAACTGCCGCTCCTAAGTGATGGCGTCCAGAGCCGAGAGGCTCTGCCTGGACGCGTCGACTGAACCCACGATCGCTCCTCCTGAACATGGCTTCGATCGCTCCAATGGTGAGGGGTATCCTCTGTCAGACTTCCGATCTGCAAACCAACGAATCTCTGTGTGAATGGGTGGAGTGTAAGGACGATTGGAACACTAGCACGAAACTTCCAGATAGACACTACGTGCTACCTGATTGCCCGCATGGAGAGCTATGCTTCCATCGATGGGTGGCGAAGACCTCAGTCCAAATTCCGTGATGCCAAGATATGAAACGCCTTCCAATATAAATGCTTCTCGATTTGAAGTCGGCCCAAGCAAAAGAAATATCGGAATATTATTTGTGCGCCTTCCCAGGAGAGGTCGGCCAAAATAAATCCATATTTTTAATGATTTAAATTTATCATTAAAAATATTTAATTATTATTTATTATTATTTATTTGATATCATTTAAATTCATATTGGTGTTTAGAAACACCGCTATGAGCTTCTCTCCAAAATAATTCAAGTTATTTCAGGGACATTACAACCCATCCCAATACTACTCCAGCTCAAGCACGCTTAACCATAGAGTTTTCTCCAAGGTTAAGCCCACTTAGCTTGCAACCCCATTTGCAAAACCTTCAACGAGTGTTGTGCCTTATGAACCATTCATTATAGAGCCCCTTTAGCTCATCAATTGATAAGTAGGAGGTATTTTCCACAGGGTGTTAAATTATGATATTGCTATCAGGATTCAACCGTGTAGTTTTGAGTCAAACTCATTGACACTTGCTAAAGGTTTTGCAAATGGGGTTGCAATCTAAGTGGGCTTAACCTTGGAGAAAACTCTATGGTTAAGTGTGCTTGAGTTGGAGTAGTACTGGGATGGGTGACCTCCCAGGAAGGCCCAGTGCTTCACCTCTGTGAGCATCACCTAGATGCAATGAGTGCTAAGTGGCTCATTCATTATCATGAGAGATGGGTTCTTGTGAACCACTACTCATGAAACATGGGTCAATGAGTTTGACTCGAAACCACACGGTTGAATCCTAATAGCAATATCATAATTTGACACGCTGTGGAAAATACCTCCTACTTATCAATTGATGGGCTAAAGGGGCTCTATAATGAATGGTTCATAAGGCACAACACTTGTTGAAGGTTTTGCAAATGGGGTTGCAAGCTAAGTGGGTTTAACCTTGGAGAAAACTCTATGGTTAAGCACACTTGAGCTAGAGTAGTACTGGGATGGGTGACCTCCCGGGAAGGCCCAATGCTTCACCTCTGTGAGCATCACCTAGATGCAATGAGTGCTAAGTGGACCATTCATTATCATGAGAGATGGGTTCTTGTGAACCACTACTCATGAAACATGGATCAATGAGTTTGACTCGAAACTACACAGTTGAATCCTGATAGCAATATCATAATTTGACACGCTATGGAAAATACCTCCTACTTATCAAGGCATGACCTCCTGTATTTCTTTTATTTCTTCACACTTCATCTAAATTTGTATGGATACAAAGCTTATCCCTATCAATATAAGATGCATCTTTATTTTCTAATGCATTCCTTTCATCCACGTGCATCATGCCATTATTTTGATCATACCTAGTAATGGGACAAATGTTGTCAGCATTCTGAGACATTGCACTTACTGCATACTCACCCCTGACTCCCTCAACAATCCCTATCCAATCAAATACCTGTTCAAAGTTATGAGGCTTTGAAAAATCAGGCAGGGAACTCAAACCTAGCACAAAAGCTGCACAAAACAAATCAATGCACATTGACTCCTCAGGTCTGCAACATACTGGGATTGCTTGCAAAGTGCACAAAAACCTTGCAAATAAGTCATATGGTGATTCTTTTTCATATCTCTTTATATCAAACAATGCCTGCACAGGAAACATAGGATCAACATTACCTAAACTCTGCTCACAATTCATCTGGATTTCACTGTGAGTTGTAGGATGCAATGATAAACTACTTGTAATAGCAGAATTATCATTAATTAGACAATCATTTTTATTTTCTGATCCAAATGTTTTGTTTCCCAAAAACATGCTAGGATAACCAACACTTGCAGCCATATATCCCTTAGGCATTGAATACCTTATGTTATTCTCAATATCCATGGAAAATTCATATTCCTAGCGAAGTGTTGTAGGCTCTCTATCTCTCAACAGATAACTCATTTTTTTATCAAATGCACCTAAATATACAACCAAGCACATTGCATCATTTGGTCTGATACCTTTAGGGATCCCATTCATTGCTTTTGAAAACCTTAAGTTGAAAGCTGGAATCAATTCTTCTTCTTCCTTTTGAATGTCCATGAATTTGGAAATCATAGAACCCACATTAATTCTTTCACCAAACTGTTCTATGAATGCTGTCATGAATTCTTGCCAAGATGAAATGGAATAGGATGGCAAGTCTGAAAACCAATCCCTGGCATCTTCCTTTAGGGATTGAATAAAGAGTTTCATGACAACATCCTCAACATCTACCTCATAATCTTCTACTAGATTCATAAATTATTGTAGACATCTGTCTGCTGATTCAGACTTCTTTCCATAAAAATTTTGCAAGAGTTCCCTAATCCCATCAGGAATAGGATTTGGGAAATTATGGATACCACTAAAATTCAATACTCTATGTCTTTGAGTAGAGAAGGGCCTTCTCTAAAGACATAACTGCTGCTCTATCATAACACTATAGCTTGTAGAGGGGGAACCAGAATGGTTATACATACTTGCAAATGAATTTATCCCCTCTACAACTATCTACTTCTTAATACTTCTTTCAAAATATCATGTTTTCTCAATTCCCTTTCTTTTAATGCCTTGAAGCACTAAATAAGGGACAAAATTTTCTAGGACTTCAATAGTTGACCTTCACACAAAATATAGCAGTGGATACATACCTGAAAAAATGCTGCAAACCACAGAATTCTTGTTTATGATGTAACAATTTTTTAGAGTCGCCACCTCTTAAAAGAGGATAAGATCTTCAAGCAACAGGAAGCTCCTTCAAAGATCGACTTTCATTCTGCGTTCTCTCCACCAGGAAAGCACCAAACTTCACAAGGTACTGCAACAAATTTCCTCTTCAAGTATGAAGGTCCTTTGGATCATCTGACCCAAACGGATACGCCTCTATCTTCCTTAGTGGAGTCACCAAATCTGTTGGTGGCTCAGATGAAGCAGAGCAAATTTTCAATTGCTCACCCAGAGATTTCTTTAGTTCATCCCCAGCAGAGTCGCCAATCTATTGGTGTTTCCAACTAATTGTCTAGGATTTCCTAAAGATTAGCTACTTCTTATTCTTAGAAACCCTGGGTTAGTGACCAATGAAGAGGAGACAGATTTACAAGTTCTCCTCTGCACTTTAGGTTTTGCAGAACCAAGGTGGGTTCCCCTATAACATCATTCAACAAATAACACCTCTTTGCAATGATGTCATTGATAACAAATTCCTCACACTAGTATGGTAGAAGGTAACTTGATGGGCTAAATCATCCTTGAGACCCCCTATATCTTATGTGGTTCCTTGTAGTGTGGTAATGCACATGAAACAATAAAAAATACAAAAAAGTAAATAGTTTGATTTGATTTTATGTTTGAATATACCTTAGCTTCAAAATTTGTGAGTCTCCTTGACCAGTGCCTTATCCATAACAGAGTCTAGGAATGAGGTAAACTCCTACAACAAACCAACTCCTGGCTTCTTACAACCTCATTACCTTGCAATGAGAAACCAACAAAGGGACAATACCATTACTCTCCTTACAAACATCCGGAGGACGCCTTACGCCAGACCTTAATAAAGGTAAGGGATAAAGGGGATGCCCAATCCCCGATTCCCGAAAGGCAATTGGAGGTCAGCGGTGGGAGAAATGCCTTACCTCTTACCTTAACCAAGGTAAGAAGTAAAAGGTATGGCCAATGTCCGATCTCCGACGAACCGACATTTAGTCAATTTTGAAGAGATCGGATTGGGGGTAGAAAGAAAAAGGAAGGGGAGAAAGAGGTAAAGGGCAAGGGTTAAGTGTAGGGTCATAGCAAATTTTGCTTGTTGGAATTTCTATTATGGGACAAAAAAAATGTGACTAATGATGAACATCGGATATTTAATATTAAGTTTTTGTTTATGAACATGGGATAATTAATATTAAGTTTTTGTTTATTTAGATCACGATATGTTAACAAATACAAAGTATTGATTATGAGAAAATTGTTGTAATAATGATTTTATTAATTATAAAATAATTTTGGTAGTTAAAGGCATAAGTAAGTAACTTACGTAATGGTTCTTGGAGGTGGTTATGAGAAATTGTATTGCCTCTATTTTTGTTTTTTGGATATTATTTTCAAGAAGGAAGAGGAGTTGGTTATGCGGAAGGAAGGGGAAAAGAGCTGGGAGGAGTGGACGAAACGGTTGGCAGGAAGGAGAAAAAGAGCGAAGGAAGGTGACTGGGACGAGTAGCAAGCAAGGGAGATTACAATTTCAGAAAAAAAAAAAAAAAAGAGGTAAGACACTTCGTTCAGGTGATGTCTTTCTTAGTACAGTAATGAAATTAGATTGTTAACGGAATTGAAAGATGTTTTGTGGAACTAATAAACTAGAACTCTATGTGAGCCCGATTTGGTGAAAACCACGATTTGCTCTGTGTGAGCTCAAAACCTTGCTCTGTGTGAGCTAAATGCTCTGCTCTATGTGAGCTTGCGAAGGAGTTCCAGCTCTGTGTGAGCCAGGGTGAGCTCAGGGGTGGCTTGGTGGAGAGCAGAAGAACAGATTTGATAGTTCAAACAGCAAAACAAAAAAACAAAACGAAACTTGCTTTCTATTTAATCTTTGCCATAATGTACTGACGTCTTGGATGCATGCAG
>VDFB02326629.1:0-12750 GCA_007258455.2 Sequoia sempervirens
GGCATGAACCATCTCGCTCATAATCATAACCAAAGGCAAGGAGAATCATGGAACATGGTACACCCATGAACTCAAAATAGAAATACGATCAATGGAACACAAAGGTCTAATCATGGGAAGATTCCACACAAAATAGGTTTCCCATCGCCTTTGGAAACCTAACAACCTACCACCCATAACTTATCAAATGGGAGTGGCTTAAGCATTTACGAGTTCCCAACTTATCCAAAACATGTCTATACATAAAGATTACCTCAAAAGCAAAATAAAGCAAAAAGGAAGGTAAGATCAACATGGAACCACTAGTATGCATAAGAAATCAATTCCAATGAGCACTCAAAGTATAACCAAAATAAATATCCAAACATGTTCAAAGGGACTATACATACCCACTTATTTGAACGTGAACATAATCCAAACTTATTAAAGATAATGTAATAAATAATTAAATAATCCACTATGATTAAAAGCATTTCCTTTATAATATATTTTAAATAGATAAGCACTTGGGAAAACCTATAGTATTCAAAACATCAGTTTTCTTTTGATTTAAAATTCATAGCCTGTACTTTTGTTTACTTCAAATTGATTAAAACTTAACCTATATATATCTGTTATTTTAAACTAATAAATTTAATTCAAATGTAACCTGATTTTTATTGCAAATTAAATTTAATTAAAAGTATGACATTTACCTTTGTTGACTTCAAAATAAATAAATTTTAATTTAAAATCTACCATATACGGTTTATGAGAGTCACAAATCTAAAAGTAAAGATGTTTGAAAATCAAATTTAATTTTAAATAAGCTTGTAATTAAATCTAATTTTAAATGCACTTGAAACGAGTCGAGTTTTAAATATACTACAAAGATGAATTACCATTCCAGTAACTTACAGGGTAATGAAATTACCCATATCTAATAAATCAAGTCTTAAATAAATCAAATTTAAATATACTACAAAGATAAATTACCATTACAGTAAGTAACTTAAGGGTAATGAAATTAACCATATATGATAAAAACAAGTTTTAAATAAATATAATTTTAAATAAATCAAATTTTAAATATTCTACAAAGATAAATTACCATTAATCAAATTTTAAATGTACTACAAAGATAAATTACCATTACAGTAACTTACAGGGTAATGAAAATTACCCATATATAATAAAACAAGTTTTAAATAAATCTAATTTTAAATAAATCAAATTTTAAATATTCTACAAAGATAAATTACCATTAATCAAATTTTAAATGTACTACAAAGATAAATTACCATTACAGTAACTTACAGGGTAATGAAAATTACCCATATATAATAAAACAAGTTTTAAATAAATCTAATTTTAAATAAATCAAATTTTAAATATTCTACAAAGATAAATTACCATTAATCAAATTTTAAATGTACTACAAAGATAAATTACCATTACAGTAACTTACAGGGTAATGAAAATTACCCATACATAATAAAACAAGTTTTAAATAAACCTAATTTTAAATAAATCAAATTTTAATTTTACTTATTTATTTATTTTACAAATAAATTTAATCTAGATGTAAAATTTACGCAAATCACAAATCTATCAGTAAATGAATTTTTAAACAATTTTAACTTTGAATAACCTGCAAATAAAACTAATTTTAAATGCACTACCCCAATATTCACGACACTCATTTTAACTCCTCGCCATATCCATAATTACAAATAACCTAACTTGGTAAAAACATGCATTTATTACATGATATTATAAATTCATGAATTAATTAACTCTACAAAGATTTAAATGTATATACCTAATCTGTGAGTAAAATTTTAATTTAAAGAAGGATTGGCATTGTGTTCTAACAAATTTTACCATTTAAACAAGATAATTCAAACAACCTACTTCACATTAAATAATTTTTGTATTCACTTTAATCTAAAGAAACTTGAGATAAGGTTACAACCTAATAGACAAAAATTATGTTGATAATTTACCTTGATAATTCAAGAGAGTGGATAAAATATTTATAATTTACTTTACTTGTGAGTAATAACTACCTATTAAACTCAAATGATCATATATTTATCTTTAAATCAAAATTTAAAATTGTAAACTAATGGTATTAACAACAATTTTTATTTTGTTTTATTTTATTTATAAGTAACTACCATTTCACTGGATTATAAACAATTAATCTCAGATGTCTTAATCATTGTCCATATATATGCTTATCTACAAATTCATTTATATAAGTACCTAAAGAAAATAGCAAATATTTTATTTTATTACATTGATCTTTTTTAAAATGTACATATAATTTAATTTATCCTTGTATAAATATAAATATTTATAAAGAAGAAAAAGGGAATTATTTAATAAGCATAAATATTTATAATAGACGGTTATAAGTAAAGAAAACGGTCTTAAACATATTAATTATCTTTATAAGATGCAAACACCTCTTAATTAAAAGAGCACTGAACATGGCAAGCTTTTAGGGAAAATAAAAAGAATTATTTTAAAATCTCAGAAGCAATCTTTAAAATCAGATTTTATTTTATTTTTGTTTTAACAATAATGCACATCACATGTCATAGAGGATTTATTTCTTAATTCATATTACGAACCTAAATTGTGTTGCGAAAAACACTAGATGCAAATGTGATCAGAGAAGCTATTTAATCCACTACATGAAATCATGCCTAAATGCAACAGCTGCGGAAGTTTTCCAAAGGTTATAAAATTTACTGTGCTTTTCCAAGACTAAATGTTGCAAGTTGAGAAGAGTAGCGAAGGGTAAAGGGAGATAGATTGCCAAGATATCAGGGGAATTAAGTATGTATGCAACAATTAGAAGGAATATCCCAAGGCCACTGGTGAAAGCAATAACAATTTAGCAGCCATTGAATAATCAAGAAAGGGGTTTAAAATCAAAATGGCACATGAAGCATAACAATAGAAATTACCCTCACCCTTTTGGAGTTTCCTTGTGATTACATTGACCATCTGTGATAGATTGTCAATAAAAATTCAAGAAAGTTATTTAAACTTTAATACTCCCTTTTGTTTAAGTGCTGCAGCTGAGACAAGCTGATAAGATTTCAGAGAGGCTATTTAATTTTCTATCAAAAATCTAGGCTAAAATACTACAGCAGTGATAGGTCACCCATGGTATCAGGAAGATTATATACTCTAAGAAGAAATGACTCAATGCCACAAGGGAGAGAAATTAAGACACAACAGCTAATGAATAATGAAGGGATTCAAATGAAGTTAACACATGAAGCATATATATATATAAATAGAATACATGCAAACCCAATTTGTTTTGACTTTGCAAATCAAACAAAAATTAGAGAACCAACCTGAAGAATTTGCAGCTTGAGATGTTGTGATTCCCCCTGCAACTTCCTCTCTCTTTTATTTATTTATTTATTTTTTTCTTCTGATATCCTCTCGCCAAAAGTTTCTTTCCCTCCCCCATTCTACTCCTCTCCGCCTTTTTTCCCCAGTCACCCCCCCAAAAATAAATTCCCGTAACAATCCAAGGTTTCTTGCTAAAAGAAAGGTTTACAGGTGGCAAGATTTCCATTTTACCAAATTACACCCGGCACTCTAAATTTACTCTGCTTAACACTTGGAGAAATTTAACAAATCAATAAATCTACCCCCACTATTCTTGATAGCGGTGAAAGGTTTACAAATAAATTTCAATATTTTAATTTATCATACTTTCCTCGATTTTACCCGTGATAATTCATACTTACTCAAATTAATAAAAATCTCGGGTGGATAAAACTTTTAACTATATAATTATATTGAAATGCAAAATAAATGCAAATTTGTATTTTTAAATGATGGATATATAAATTTTAAATTTAAATTTAAATTATTTAGAGGGATGTAATAAAATATTACATCTTAAATATATATATATATTCATTTTTGACTTAATCCTTAACAATAATTAATCAGATAATGTTATTCAATTAAATAAATAATATTATTTAATTAACTAACAATATTATTTGATAGCTAATTGGGAATTTACACAGCTAAAATTAAAATATTATTCTATTTATAATAAATAAAATTAAATACTGACAATTAAAGTAACATTCTTTTAATTTTACAAACACAATTTAAAATTTCCAAACTAATCTAATAATTAATTAAATCTTCACAACACACATTAATAATTAAATTTAATGTTTAATATCAACCATAATACTAACCATTGTTGTATTAATTTAACTAATTAACAATAATGATACGCATCTAAATCAAACAATTAACACATTAAAATTGCCACTTAAAATGAACGGCGTAAGGCAAGACGATGCCAAACAGAATGGGAACTAATGGACGACATCATCAACCGACGACGGGACGACAGACACAGATGGGGATACTTTCTTATCAAATCCCTAAACCACATCATATTATCATAACACAGTATCATGTGCATCCAAACAAAACATATAAGTCAAATAGATGAAACAATCACCAACGTAATCACGAGTATACATCAAACATAAGCAATATTTGAACAGCAACAACCTGGAAGCCAAAATACAAAAAAAGGGAAAGGTTTCTCAAATGCAAGACATATCCTCCCAACGTGAGTGTTGATCCATCATAAAATAACCATCAATCGAAAATGTCATAATCGTTAGAGTCATATAAGTTGTCATCCAAACCAATCCAAAATGGTAAAACAAGGACCAATAAGATCTCAAGGTACATAATATATTATAACAAGTGTTAGTGCAATAGAAGCAACACAAGACACACTACATCAGTCTCCTATACGACAGAATTCTCACAGGCTCCCGAATGAACTGCCTGTCTGCTACCTGTAGTCTCCACATCTGTGCTCTGATGCTCTACCTGGCGGTCATCAACTACTTCAATTTCTCTGTGGATCCTACCCGCATCATCCCCTATTGGCTCTGTGACTATCGGTCTCTGATGAAATTCAAGTGTGCTCCTCTGAGGACATTGCCTAGCTATGTGGCCGTGCTGGCCACAAGAGAAACATCCTGCATTTCTGCCATTTCCTCTACCTCGAGGAGGTGCACCATCCTGCCGAAGTCGGCCCCTCCTAGCTATAGTCTAAGTGCTCTGAGTTGACTGGTCAAGCTGATAAAGTTGGGCTCGCAACCAACTTTGGATTCTCCTAGACAAAAGACGCCCACCAATCTGGACACCAATCATCCAAGTCTCATCCTCCAGACCACCATTATGACTATGGAAGGTAGGAGAACGTTCCCTTAAGAGGTCCATTATAAGTTTTACTATAGCTGAAACACCTCTTCTCCTAGGGAACCTTTCTCTTTCCCTTGCCATTTGTCGATTGCTCTCCTGTCTTGGGCCAAGCCGGTTAAGAATTTCCTCAAGCAAGGGGCGTAATTGAGGGCTTAGATGTTCCTCATGACCACCCTCATGGACATTCAGAAAAGGAGTGCTCTGAAGACCATGCCTATCAAGATTGTGATGTCTAGGAATTTTCCTACAACACCACCAAAGAACAAGTCCCAAATATTAGATGAGAACAATAAAAGGGAAGTAAACAATCTCAAGAATCTAAGTACTATATTCGCCATTGGCCCGCCACGATACGAATATAATTGGTTTTGGCGGACCAGGTCACCACATTCATTCACGGCATGTCTGGCATCGATACACGATGATATATTGACAGAGGATAAACTAGTTTAGCCACCAAAGTCATAAAACAACATCAAATAAGATTCAATTTCAACAATAAAGCAAGAAATGCGCACAATTTCAACACTAAATCAAAAGTAACCATGAGGGCTACGAGAGAATAAGTCACAAAATGTGGCTAAACCATTACAATCAAACATAAACAAAATGTCAGCCTTCAAGGTCAATTGAAAATCATAAACAATCATATAGGAAGTCCTCAATCTTCAAAATTGCACAATACAACACTGTGTGACTAGATACTAGCCACCAAACGAGGAAGGAGGGAACATCGTCCAGCTATAACAATATCCCTCATGTGGTGCGGAGTGAGCACGCCATCCACATGACCCAGAGTGTGCTCCTCGGCTACACCCTGCCTCGCGTCGTCACGCGACATGGTCATACGCCAGCCGGAGAAGGCACGCACTGACGTATGTTGCATGGCAGTGTGTCTGTGGCTCCGCGGAAGTAGGCACGCGCAGACACACCCCGCATAGCGATACCTCGTGGAGAAGGCACACGCAGGTACTCGCCGTCGCCAGAGGTATACATGGCCAGGACATACCCATATGCTAACCGACCCAAACACTGTCGAAAGCAAACATGAGTATCCCTCTACAAGTGTGTGAGGCCCCATTACGCTCATCACACAAGTAGGCTATCATAACACAACCTCATAGTGCGCCTTCACGTGCCTATGCATGTGGCATCATGTCCTCGAGCCCAGCTCGCTACCATCATGTCCTCGAGCCCAGCTCGCTACCATCAGCAACACGGCATCATCACCAGCACTGTGTTGGAACATCAGTGGGGTGTGGCATCGTATCCATTGCATCATGTCAGAACATGTGCAGATACGGTGTATGCAATACATATATGAACATATCAATATGGGGCTACTCGAGCTTCACCTCTCATACAGACGAGGTTGACTCGCTAATGCCAGCTCAATGTCCCTATGGACGGCCAGGCATAAACTAACAATCCAATGCTGCTATACTCAAAACTGTGGGGTTTAGGCTAGCACATATGGATCAAGTACCCTGATCCATTGTAAGGGAAAGTAGTGAGTATGTTTCCTTGGGATCGGTTGAGCTAAGACAACTCTGCGTCGCAATGTGCGTACGCTGCACACTCTGCCCAAGAAAACCTTGTGACTTCTACTACCCCTTCACGGATTGAGGAGCTGAGAACCAAAAGAAAAGAATCTATGAAACTATCTTTTGGCTACTCATATATGTATAGATTTTCAACCACACGTGGGTTGGCCCTCAATCAGGTAACAAACATACAAACACACATAATGGTATGGTTAATCCCACACCAAAACAACATATTATGTATGGATGGGTACACCGTATCTCCATCCTAAGACCTATGGGTTATGAGCCCACAAAGCAAGTACGGGGTATTCACAACACTCAACCAATGCACAGTTACTGGTTTCTCACATTTACAAGGGAAGTACAATTACATACATAATTCCACAAGTATACTTATTTTCCAACAACTACGTGGTTCAAATTTTTACCTACTTTCCACAATCCAACATGATCATTGTGATCACTTAAGAACTTCACTTAACAAATTCACTAGGACAACATAATGGGCTCATATGAAACCAGAGTGCCCAGTATATGAACCTAGTGCTCTGATACCAATGTGTAATGCCCCGCCGTGTGAACCCCAAAGGACAACAAACACCGTACAATTTTTTTTTTTTTAAGTGAAACATTGCGGAACATTGCATATGATGAATGTGTGCACACATTACACGAAAAACAATTATGCATTTACTAAATCATTCACGTCCTCTGGGGTACACGAAACGGTCATTACAAATCATAAACTTTTATCAAATGGAAGAGACTAAATAACCAAGAACAGATAGTGATGACACACTACTATTAATGATCACAAGCATGGAAAATGATACATCATTTATTGCAATTCAAATCACAGTTCCATAATACAACTGTAGAGCATATTTCCACAGATACAACATATCAAAGATATAATAGTTCATCACCTAATTTTTCCCTAATATCAATGGGAGAAGTACATTGAGTACAAGAATGAGAAATTAATGAAAAATAAGGTACAAAGTGACCAATCTCATGCCCACATTTTACACACTAAACAACTAGGCAAAACTGTAGCATCTTTCCTAATTTTGCAATAATTTTTATTGTATTTTATTTTATTTTAATTTTTGTGTTTACTTATAAGACAACAACAACACAATTCACTACTTATAGCTATATTAAATGATCACACAAGTTACAAGAAAGATAGAAGTGATTTACTAACTTTGGCAATAGAGTCTACTTACTTAGGTCAACTTAACATACCTCTTACATTCTATTTTATCAACAAGTCGTTGCTCCCAATGCCTATACCTACAAGGTCTACATGACTTAGCACACACATAAGAACAAAGATAGTTAGCACATGATTACTAAGACAAGCTATATAAATCAATGGTAGTTTTTACGTTATCGAGAATAAACGACAAGTCTTAAACAAGACTTAGAAGAACAGTCCTAGGGGCCCAACCTAATGCCTCGGGGGCTCATCACTTGATGGCCTTGCCTACGTATATAATTCGCAGAGGCACCATAGTTCGACAACTTGAGTTGCTCCAACTCACCCACATGGGATATAACCATTAGTTTCCAATGAACGACTCGACTTTTTTCATACACATAACACTATAACACTGACATAAAGCAACATGCAACGAGTACAACATTGCTTGATTAGGAGACTCTTTCAAACAGTTTCGAAACTAGACTCACAACAACAAGGGTGTACCAATGCATAAAAGCCACCAAACAAACACACGTGCGAGGCATGAACCATCTCGCTCATAATCATAACCAAAGGCAAGGAGAATCATGGAACATGGTACACCCACGAATTCAAAATAGAAATACGATCAATGGAACACAAAGGTCTAATCATGGGAAGATTCCACACAAAATAGGTTTCCCATCGCCTTTGGAAACCTAACAACCTACCACCCATAACTTATCAAATGGGAGTGGCTTAAGCATTTACGAGTTCCCAACTTATCCAAAACATGTCTATACATAAAGATTACCTCAAAAGCAAAATAAAGCAAAAAGGAAGGTAAGATCAACATGGAACCACTAGTATGCATAAGAAATCAATTCCAATGAGCACTCAAAGTATAACCAAAATAAATATCCAAACATGTTCAAAGGGACTATACATACCCACTTATTTGAACGTGAACATAATCCAAACTTATTAAAGATAATGTAATAAATAATTAAATAATCCACTATGATTAAAAGCATTTCCTTTATAATATATTTTAAATAGATAAGCACTTGGGAAAACCTATAGTATTCAAAACATCAGTTTTCTTTTGATTTAAAATTCATAGCCTGTACTTTTGTTTACTTCAAATTGATTAAAACTTAACCTATATATATCTGTTATTTTAAACTAATAAATTTAATTCAAATGTAACCTGATTTTTATTG
The DNA here is from genome assembly GCA_007258455.2 of Sequoia sempervirens. Lineage (NCBI taxonomy): Eukaryota > Viridiplantae > Streptophyta > Pinopsida > Cupressales > Cupressaceae > Sequoia > Sequoia sempervirens. Next base: position 9,216 of record VDFB02326629.1, read on the forward strand.
CAAATTAAATTTAATTAAAAGTATGACATTTACCTTTGTTGACTTCAAAATAAATAAATTTTAATTTAAAATCTACCATATACGGTTTATGAGAGCCACAAATCTAAAAGTAAAGATGTTTGAAAATCAAATTTAATTTTAAATAAGCTTGTAATTAAATCTAATTTTAAATGCACTTGAAACGAGTCGAATTTTAAATATACTACAAAGATGAATTACCATTCTAGTAACTTACAGGGTAATGAAATTACCCATATCTAATAAATCAAGTCTTAAATAAATCAAATTTAAATATACTACAAAGATAAGGGTAATGAAATTACCCATATATGATAAAAACAAGTTTTAAATAAATCTAATTTTAAATAAATCAAATTTTAAATATTCTACAAAGATAAATTACCATTAATCAAATTTTAAATGTACTACAAAGATAAATTACCATTACAGTAACTTAAGGGTAATGAAAATTACCCATACATAATAAAACAAGTTTTAAATAAACCTAATTTTAAATAAATCAAATTTTAAATATTCTACAAAGATAAATTACCATTAATCAAATTTTAAATGTACTACAAAGATAAATTACCATTACAGTAACTTACAGGGTAATGAAAATTACCCATACATAATAAAACAAGTTTTAAATAAACCTAATTTTAAATAAATCAAATTTTAATTTTACTTATTTATTTATTTTACAAATAAATTTAATCTAGATGTAAAATTTACGCAAATCACAAATCTATCAGTAAATGAATTTTTAAACAATTTTAACTTTAAATAACCTGCAAATAAAACTAATTTTAAATGCACTACCCCAATATTCACGACACTCATTTTAACTCCTCGCCATATCCATAATTACAAATAACCTAACTTGGTAAAAACATGCATTTATTACATGATATTATAAATTCATGAATTAATTAACTCTACAAAGATTTAAATGTATATACCTAATCTATGAGTAAAATTTTAATTTAAAGAAGGATTGGCATTGTGTTCTAACAAATTTTACCATTTAAACAAGATAATTCAAACAACCTACTTCACATTAAATAATATTTGTATTCACTTTAATCTAAAGAAACTTGAGATAAGGTTACAACCTAATAGACAAAAATTATGTTGATAATTTACCTTGATAATTCAAGAGAGTGGATAAAATATTTATAATTTACTTTACTTGTGAGTAATAACTACCTATTAAACTCAAATGATCATATATTTATCTTTAAATCAAAATTTAAAATTGTCAATACGAATATTAATTCCAATTTAACAAAAGAAAATTATAGGGTAATAATAACTTGGCTAGGGTTAGGTAAAAAGGTAACTGACAAGGTTTCCACTCGGACTATTCTAGACTAATGGAATTAACAACAAATTTTATTCTATTTTATTTTATTTATAAGTAACTACCATTTCACTGGATCATAAACAATTAATCTCAGATGTCTTAATCATTGTCCATATATATGCTTATCTACAAATTCATTTATATAAGTATCTATTCTTTACGAAAGAAAATAGCAAATATTTTATTTTATTACATTGATCTTTTTAAAATATACATATAATTTAATTTATCCTTGTATAAATATAAATATTTATAAAGAAGAAAAAAGGGGATTATTTAATAAGCATAAATATTTATAATAGACGGTTATAAGTAAAGAAAATGGTCTTAAACATATTAATTATCTTTATAAGATGCAAAACACCTCTTAATTAAAAGAGCACTGAACATGGCAAGCTTTTAGGGAAAATAAAAAGAATTATTTTAAAATCTCAGAAGCAATCTTTAAAATCAGATTTTATTTTATTTTTGTTTTAACAATAATGCACATCACATGTCATAGAGGATTTATTTCTTAATTCATATTACGAACCTAAATTGTGTTGCGAAAAAGACTAGATGCAAATGTGATCAGAGAAGCTATTTAATCCACTACATGAAATCACGCCTAAATGCAACAGCTGCGGAAGTTTTCCAAAGGTTATAAAATTTACTGTGCTTTTCCAAGACTAAATGTTGCAAGCTGAGAAGAGTAGCGAAGGGTAAAGGGAGATTATTTAAATTTATGTACCCTACAAAATCTTTTAAATTTATGCACCCTACAAAATCTAAATACTACAGCTGAGATAGATTGCCAAGATATCAGGGGAATTAAGTATGTATGCAACAATTAGAAGGAATATCCCAAGGCCACTGGTGAAAGCAATAACAATTTAGCAGCCATTGAATAATCAAGAAAGGGGTTTAAAATCAAAATGGCACATGAAGCATAACAATAGAAATTACCCTCACCCTTCTGGAGTTTCCTTGTGATTACATTGACCATCTGTGATAGATTGTCAATAAAAATTCAAGAAAGTTATTTAAACTTTAATACTCCCTTTTGTTTAAGTGCTGCAGCTGAGACAAGCTGATAAGATTTCAGAGAGGCTATTTAATTTTCTATCAAAAATCTAGGCTAAAATACTACAGCAGTGATAGGTCACCCATGGTATTAGGAAGATTATATACTCTAAGAAGAAATGACTCAATGCCACAGGGGAGAGAAATTAAGACACAACAGCTAATGAAGAATAATGAAGGGATTCAAATGAAGTTAACACATGAAGCATATATTTATAGAATACATGCAAACCCAATTTGTTTTGACTTTGCAAATCAAACAAAAATTAGAGGAACCAACCTGAAGAATTTGCAGCTTGAGATGTTGTGTTTCCCCCCTGCAACTTCTTCTCTCTTTTATTTTTTTATTTGTTCTTTTCTTCTATATCCTCTCGCCAAAAGTTTTCTTCTCCCCCATTTCTCCTCTTTTCTTTTCTTTTTTCCCCCATCACCCCCAAAATAAATTCCCGTAACAATCCAAGGTTTCTTGCTAAAAGAAAGGTTTACAGGTGGCAAGATTTCCATTTTACCAAATTACACCCGGCACTCTAAATTTACTCTGCTTAACACTTGGAGAAATTTAACAAATCAATAAATCTACCCCCACTATTCTTGACAGCGGTGGAAGGTTTACAAATAAATTTCAATATTTTAATTTATCATACTTTCCTCGATTTTACCCGTGATAATTCATACTTACTCAAATTAATAAAAATCTCGGGTGGATAAAACTTTTAACTATATAATTATATTGAAATGCAAAATAAATGCAAATTTGTATTTTTAAATGATGGATGTATAAATTTTAAATTTAAATTTAAATTATTTAGAGGGATGTAATAAAATATTACATCTTAAATATATATATTTATTTATTTATTTTTGACTTAATCCTTAACAATAATTAATTAGATAATGTTATTTAATTAAATAAATAATATTATTTAATTAACTAACAATATTATTTGATAGCTAATTGGGAATTTACACAGCTAAAATTAAAATATTATTCTATTTATAATAAATAAAATTAAATACTGACAATTAAATAACATTCTTTTAATTTTACAAACACAATTTAAAATTTCCAAACTAATCTAATAATTAATTAAATCTTCACAACACACA
>VDFB02326630.1:0-18760 GCA_007258455.2 Sequoia sempervirens
ATTCCAAGGGAAAAATATTAATTAGTTCATTGGAAATGCATAGTTTGTTATTGTGAAGCTATTAATTACATGTATGCATCATAAAAAAAAAATGGCGAATCGAAATGCATTGGACCAATAATTCATAAAATCTAGGTGATTTGGCCACCATGATGGTTGCAATATATTTGTCAATTTTGACTTGGCCGATATGAACTATTTGCCAATTGGAAAAGATTCGCCACTAAAAAATCCTTGGCAATTTTGGATTGGCCACATCCTGCTACATTAATTTGGTCTTTACAACTATTACAAGAGGTTTGTTAATGGATTTTCTCAACTAGCATCCCACTTAGTTGATATGACTAAGAAGGGACCAAGGTAGTATAATAGGCTTTTGATAAATTTAAAGAGGTAATAAGTTCGTGCCCAATACTTTCCATTCTTAATTTCACACAACCATTTTTTATTGAATGTGATGAGCTTCAAGTGAAGGAATTGAAGCAATGCTAGTACAACATAAGCATCTTATAGCACTTGAAAGTAGGAAGATGAAAGAATCATAAAATATTCTCCATCTATGATAAAGAAATGTTGGACATTATAAATTATTTTTCCAATTTCATATAGTACTTGGTTTGTGGAAGATTCATAGTGACGATAAATTATAATAGTTTATAGTTCCTCCTTGGCCAACATGATTTGTTCAATAATATGTAACAAAAATGGGCAAGCTTAAATATTATGATTTTGACATAGAGTACATGAAAGGGAAAAATAATGTAGTTTTTGATGCACTTTTCAAGATACATACTCTATATTTCATTTTTATTATTTCTATCGATTGAAAGGCTAATATCATGACATAATATATTAAAATGCATTTGCTTCTAATATTATTGATGGGATTGTGAAAGGTGAAAAATATATGACAAATGGTCTTATCCTCCACAAGAATAGAAATTTCTTAAATATAGAATACAAGAAGAAGGAGAATATTTTGAAAGCCTTCCATGATACACCATTTGTAGAGCATCTAGGATATTATAAAACATATAGACACATTAAGGAAATATTCTCTTGGAAGGGCCTAAAGGAGGAGTCATTAAGCATACTAAAAAATACATAATCAATCAATAAAATAAAGTGGATTATACATTTCCTATAGGATTATTACATACATTACTTATTCCAAAGAAAAAGTGGGAAAACATATCTATGGACTTCATTATAAGCACTCCTAAGGTACATGGTAGAGATTGCATTTAGGTTGTGGATAGGCTAAAAAATATGCACACTTCTTTGTCATTTCTTTAGAATTCAAAGCTCCTCAAGTGACTAGTTTATTTTCTAAAGAAATTTTTAGGTTATATGGATTACTTTAAAATATTGTCAATGATAGAGACAATAAAGTTCTTAGTTATTTTTAGCAAGAGCTATTTCATTTGATTAGTCTAGAACTTAATCCTAGCACAAGATATCCTTCTCAAATAGATGAATAGAAAAATAGTGAATAAATGGGTTGTGGGGGTATTTGAGACACTATGTTTCATATTAGCAATCAACTTGGGTTAAATGGTTGTGCTTGGAAAAATAATATTACAACACTTCTTATCACATGTCCCTTGGTATGTCTCCATTTATGAAATTATATGGTTATGATGCATTAACCTTTGTGCTCATAGGTAGCAGAGTACCAACAATAAGTGAATTGATTAAGCATACCAAGAGATATTAAGATCACTCAAAGATCACCTCCAACAATCCCATAATAAAGAGAAGTTATATGCAGATCATGAATGCAAAGAGAGATCATTTGGAATTGGAAACATGATTTATCTAAGATTGCAACTATACATCAAATCTTCCATCAAAAAGGTGAGGTTGAAAAGCTCAAACCAAGCACTTATATGGGCCATGCAAGATCATGATAAAAATTGATGAAGTTACTTATGAGTTGGAGTTTCCAAAGAATAGTAAGATCCATGAAAAAAATCATGTGTCTTGTCTCAAAAGGGAAATTAGACAACATATCAAATCTTCATTAGATTTTACACCCTCGGATGATGAGGGGATGCTCATTTTGGTACTTTAACTTTTTATTGATACAAAGGTTAATAAATTAAGAAATGGAATCATTGGAAAGAATGTAGTTCACTAGCGGAATCAATTTATAGAAGATGCTACATGAGAAGGACCAAAGATCTTGAAACATCCAAACTTGCATTTCTTGAGGGTAAACAATTTTGGGTGGGTGGACTTGTAATGTTCTCTTTCTAATACTTTAAATTTGAAGAACAAATTTCATTCCATATTTTTTGTGGGCTTAGGGAAAGTGATATGGAAATAATTTTAATTCAATATTAATTTATTAGTATTTTTAAAATTTTCATAAACTATATTTTTGGAGCATTTATGGGGCCCAATTTATCCAAAAATATTTTATTTTCAGTTTTCAACATAGTTCTTCTAGATATATTTCCAACACACCAAAGAAGTTTGATTTTTTATTAATCAAGCTAGAAGGGAGAACCTCACCAAGTTGGAACACCTAAAATAAATATTTTTGTACATCTTATTTAATTTTGTAGCTAGTATGTCCTTAATTGAATTTCCTTTTTCAACTATCACTGAGGCATTGGAATCTAATAATAGAGTTGAGCCAAGTTAGAATTTGTAAAATTCAAGCATTTTCTTCATTTCAACATCTCATTTTTATCATATCAAAACTTTGTTGGTATTATTTGAACACATGTTGTTTAACACCCAAAATACTAAGAGGGGGGTGAATCGGTATTCTACCAAACAATTTAACTACTAACCATTTAATAATTTAAACATATCTAACTATAATTGTAAACAAATACATGAAAGGAATCATAACACCACATGACACATGAACACCGAGATTTTTATGTGGAAAACCCAAAATGGGAAAAAACACAGTGAGGATTAGCTCACAATATATTATAACTAGTCATAAGATATTACAAGGGCACACTGCCAGGACACACTGTCCTTAAAAGGATCACAACCTGAAAAGATTACAAAACAAGAGTGTGGCTCACTGCCAAAAGATGAATTGATGAATATACCTTCTATGTGTTGAGTTCAGTTCCAATTAAGCTCTAGAATACAAAACCCTACACTGATTTGCATGTTCACAACAACTACCTACAACTTCACACAATATCACACTATCACACTTCACTACTTATACTTGTCACATATCACATACATATATCTTCAATACGGAAGTGTTTCATACATATATGTTGTTACAGCTACATACATCAATTAGGTTAGCCTAATAGAGTGTATACATACTCGATTCAAAATATATTGTTGGCTCAAAACAAAACTTCTTTCATGCTAAAAAAAATGTGCAAGACATAAATTAGGTCGACCTAGACCTAAGAAAGATCACTTTAACCATCCACGAAAAGTACACCTCTTATCCATGTCAGCCAGAAGAATATACAAAGCCTATATGTCAAACTTTTAGCATTTATATCTTTCATCCCATTCAACCAAAATCACCAAAAAACTTGTCCATAGATGCAATTAATAGTCATAAACAACATATTAAAACCACATAGGCCGATCTTATAATATGAACAATTTCAGACCAGATTACCAGATCAAAGTAATTGAAGCACTGTTTACTAGATGGACAAAACTGTCACCAAACAATGTTGGCATCAATGACAACACACCAGAGGGATTCTTATTCATTCTTCCAACAATCTCCCCCTTTGTCATTGATGGAAACATGTTCCAAAACTAGATCTTAAAAAAAATTGTCTTCACTCTAGTTATGCAAGTTCCCCCTTTCAACTGTACACAAAAACTATACAAGACTTTTCCAAAATCAAAATTTCTCCACAACAGTATCTTCTCCCTACACGAAACCCTCTCTCCCTTTGACAACAAGGACAAAGGGTGTGTCGATGATGAAATTTGTAAAAAAAAAAGTAAGAAACATTTAAGTGGAACTAGGGGCACCTTGTAATTCCTTGAGAATAGCTTCCCAAGTAGGTTTTCCATCATCCCAGATCCCCTTCGATCTGGCAAGTGTTTTATGCAATGATTCCAGTTCTACTAAGCATTCTTCTCCTTGTTCCAGAGTGGATGGATTAATATTCATCTTTTCTATTTTCTCTACATCCACCAAGGCACAAGTGATACATGAATGTGTCTGAACATTACCAGATCTCCAAGTTGTACAAACCGCCTCATTGCATCTTCTTTCTGCCTTTGTAAGGTGAAAATATTGCTCTGCAAGTCTGTAATAGAATTCCAGGCAGTATAATTTCTATCATCTGCAATTATGTAGGCTTTGGAGGCATTAGCAAATTGAGACACTATTGAGTCCATTAAGTCTTTAATACCTCAAGTGGCATTCGACCACCACATGCAATATACAAACAATATTTGGGCTTCCTCTTCACCATCCTTTACCTCTTTCAGACATTGCAACACCTTGATGTGTGTGATAACACACTTATCCTACAGTACTAGTAACATTTTCTCCAAAATTCTTGATTCTACCTCTTTTTTAGTTTGCTTCTTAAGGCTAGAGGTATATTCCTTGAGTGAATCAACCAAGAACTTCAAGTTTTCAATAGGAGCTAAGGAATCATCAATTGTGGCACCAGTAGTTATCTCCTGCAAGGCCTTAATAACATTATTTACCAATTCGGTCCCTTTCTAATAGCTTTCAACAATTTCCTATGTATCAGAGTCAAGAAAAGTACCACAAATATTTATCCTTTCACCTGGTGATATCTTACTCATATCCACATAACCTAGATGTGATGGAAGTTGAATCAACTGAGGTGGTAGCACATGATGAATCCTTGTTTTCCTTGTCAATAAACCCTTAAGAGTATTTATGGATAATTCTCTGGATGGCTTTGATGGCTCAGTAGTCTTTGAGAATTCTTCTTCATTTCTTCCAACCTCTATTTCTTCCTTATTTTCTTCTTTCTTTTCCTCATCTTCCTCTCTGAAGGGTTTTTCTAATGGTTTGTCTTTTTTTTCATCCTCCTTGTCTTCATCATATTTTCTATCATAACTATTTTCATTTTTGTTTCCCTCATCTTCATTATTGTCTTCTTCTTTGGTATTCTCATGGTGTTCTTTTTTATTGTTACCAGTATCATTTTTATGTTGATCTTTAGTTTTTTTTTGGTTGTTTCCTCTGTATCATTTAGAGGAGCAGAAATCTCCAAAGTAACATGAATATCACCAACCTTATCCAAAAAAGGATGGTCCTTTACTTCTATGACATTAGCAAGCTCCTATGCTTGAGTTGTATGAGATGAAGAACTAGTTCTCATCCCATTATTCTTTGTCATTTCCCTTACTATATCAAGGGTCTCTTGCCTCAACCTTTCAATACTATCTTTATATTTAGTCATTAGAAGAGCAACTCTTTGTTTGAACCTGAACAACTTAGAACATTCATTTAACAGGGTAGCAACATCTTCCTTAGATAAGGAGGATCCGTATGTGTTCAAGGAATCAGATTTGATTTTTTCATCAATAGTTACAACTTCATGCCTTCTTTGTACTAGAGCTTTCCATACATTGTCAGTCACCTTCTTCCTTATGTTTTCCATATTCTCATAAAAAATGACCATAAATTGAATGAAATCATTTACAATTGTTTCCTTATCTTCTTTATTAACCTCATCAAACAACTTAGCAATAGATAGCAAGTCCTCAATTTCTATCATATTATTTACTAAAGCTTCCATCTTTAGAGGTGGATGATCACTTACCAGAAGAGAGATGGGCATGTCCTCCATAGGTTCTAATGTGCCTTCTTCTCTCTTCTTCTCATGCACATGAATTGTGAATGCATTCTCTTCATCCTTTGTCTCTTCTCCATTAATTGAATCCACAAGATTTTCTATTCTAGTCGCGTATGAGATATTTTCATTGTTGATGGAGGCATCAGTTCTTCTATTCCTCTTCAACTGTCTTTCTTCTTTCAAGCCAAGGTCAATCTCTTCTTGTACAACATCACTCAAGTTTATTTTCCTATTATCCTTTTGTTTTATCATTTTTTTGGGGGTAGTAGATGGTGCAACAGGGGGTGTGTTTCTCTTCTTAGAAGCTCTAGTGTTAGGTCCAGTGGAAGTAGTTACATTAACTATTGTTGGAGCATTGTGATCTACCTTCTTTCCTTCACTATTGCAGTTGCACTGAGTGTTTTAGGTAATGCAAAGCTAGTGGTGGAAGGTGCTCTTCCTAATCTTCTCAGCCCGGAGGGAACTTCAAATGATCTAGTCCTCTTCTCTTCAACAACTTCCCTTAGCCTTTCAACATCATCCTTAGAAATTGAATGCATTTGGAAGAATGTCTCAACATTTTTATTTACCCTTTTAGCCCTTTGAGGTGCTGAAGTTTCCAAATGCACTTTAGTTGACTTCTCTTCATATGCACCATGTTGACGTAGAGTAGGATCCTTAGGGCTGCTTAGAAAAATCTCAATGAGTCTCTCAGCCACCTTCTCATCAATCTCATATCCTAGAGGCTCTATCCATAGAGTTCTAGGTTCTATTGCCTCTATGATATACTCATTAGGAGATACTCGGAGAGTTATCTCCTGTATCCCTTTCATGCCTATTATTCTAAAAAACTACAAAGAATGCAATTAGAGCATCACCTTGTGCTTTGAAATCTCTAATGCTATGTAAATGTTCAAAGATCTAATGTGCCACCAGTCTGTTGGTATTGCATATAATGTTTCTCTTTCTAGGTAGCTCCCTTAGAAAGTAAAGTAGTAGACAGACGACCAATATACCAAACTTAAATGGATATTTCTTTGTCTTAGTCTAGCTTAAGTTATCCACAAGTTGTTGTCGGAGCAACTCACACAAGTCATAGTCTCTTCCATTTACCACCATATCATATGAAACATAAATTATAGTTGTAAACACATAATTTCCTCTACTAGTGAAGTAGATTTTTCTAACCTATCATGATTGCAACATACTTCATAGCAGGGTTTGTAATAGGTTTGGTTGTCAGTTCTCTCCCATCATATGTGGCACCAGTTAGTTTCATAACCAAATCAACACCACAACCTTTAGCAGCATGAGTCGATTATCAGAGAACCGATCCACAAGTTAATCCCGCCTTCCTTAGCGGTAATTTATTTGGCCTTAAAGGTGTATGCTTGATTGCCTTTATGGGAAACTCGGTTCAAGGGGGACCCCTTTGCGCCAAACTGAGTGACCTCCAGATTTTAAAGAAGTCGGCTTCTTCTATATAATGGGTTTTGGAAAGGGAAAAGGAAGCAGATATAATGAAACAAATATTAATCTAAGGCAATGCGCCAAAGCTTACTGATAGGCACGATAAATCATAGACTCAAGGGCCTGAATGTCATTGTTATGTTCCAAAACATCGGAAACTTAAAGCATTAGCATAAACAATTCATCTAATTGACATAAAACAATATCGCATACATTCTCACTGCTAAGAAGAGTCATTAAGACATGATTTAGACCAGCAAGTTTGCATTCAATATATAGAAGTCTCCTCAAATGAAATGCTTAAGACAATAAAAGCACAGTTCACAGTTTAATCAAGACATGAAAAACAGAAAGGCCGAACAATAGGCACAGTCTGAAAGTTTCTTGCGAATAAACATGCAAAAAGGGCCTGGCGTCTCTTGCTAAAACCAGTATTCTTCCTAAAAATCTTGGACCATTTTCCCTCAACAGAGAGAGTATATATAGCCGGAGAGCAAAATCTCACCGCCTGGAGAGTTGTAACAGAAAGATTCCACAATCTCCCGTAATGATGCCCGAATAAGAATATTCTCAATGCCGTTATGAGAGCAGCCAGTCATAGCACAGCATCCAGTTGGTTAGTTACAGGTGTGCCCTTTGTAATGATGGCAGTGGTCCCAACCAGGCTTCGAAATGACGAGTGCCACCCACCGCTTTAGAGAACCATGGCGAGCAGCAGTCAATGACACTATCCCGCTCGGCCATCACATAGCTTGCTTTGATAATCAATGTAAGGCACGTGGCAGCAAATCGCGGCCCGAATGAAAACTCCTCCTCCATCGATCGAGAGCCTGTGGAGAAGTGACACGTGTTCAGGGGACTTAGGCTACTTTAAAACGGGGAAAGGCCGCATGAACTGGGTGGTGAAAGATGCGTGGCCGCGTTTCACAGCTCGTGGTGCTCTCGTCCCTGTTGTTGTTTTAAAAACTGCGAACCGCTGACACGTGAGCGAAGGTAGGTCCCGCCAGGAAAGAAAGAAGGCCAATAGAAATCCTTCGCAGCCCGCCGCAACATATTCTATTCTTGCTAGGGAAAGATTGCGATACACCGCCACGTACAAAGATGTGGGCCCCTCGATGAACCCCAGGAGTAACAGATCCTTATGGAAGGCTTAACAACCCGAAGGAAACACAAAGCAACAGAAAATGAAAAACCCTGCAGGCGAGACACGTGGGCGCCCAACGCAACATCTCAGGAGCCGAACGGGGAGCCGCTTGCCGAAGTTGCGAAGCGAGGAATGCACAAAGTGAAAGATCAAAACCTACCAGGAAGCCGAAGAAACGCAGAGACGCACATGCCAGTGCATGAATATGTGCAAAAAAGGGGACCCGAAGGGAGCTGCTTGAAACATTATTTCAACAGCTTTTGGCGACTAACAGGGGCGTTTCGGATAAGGAATGGAGAACCCAAAAACTCTCTGGTTCCACAGACCAGAGCCTTCCTCTATGGGTAAAATGGAGTTAGAGCTTTAAGAGTGCAGCCTGCAAAGGCACCCATTCATTTTCGGACGGCTTTGCCATGCTGCGCAAATTCTCTTGTGCCCCGCGGAGATCAATAGCTTCCTTATGAGGCAGCACGTCTGGCAGGCCAGCACCTGCTTGGATATGGAAAAGTAGCTGAGAGAGTGGATGAATGATTGCCTCGATATCTGCTGCTGTTGGGGGGCTGCCGAGTTCCTTGAATGCCTCCGGATCGTTCTCCTTCTGCTCAATAATCTCCATAATCTGCGCAGCCGTGGCAATAGTGCCATCCTCAAGAAATGGAGACGGCAATCCCAACCTGCCCAACTCAAAGAAACTCCCTTGAATGCCATCCACGCTTTGTTTAGAAAAGTCGTTGCTGCCTTAGTGCGCTGGAAAGCGGAGTGGCAATGAATGAATCTATTTGCCGTTTGAGGTGCGGTGTCCCTATCTTCGATACCTGCCCCAGCGAGGATCTCGTCTGAGACCGAGTATAGCTTATTTAGAAAGTCCCTTGCCTCGGGCACCTTTTCCAGGATGAAACGCGGAAACTGTTCCATTGTGTCATGGGCCTCCTGATTGAGTTTTAATGCCTTGTCGATGAACCGGAGGGTAGGCTGCAGATTTAGGCAGAAGGCTTTGATTTTCTCCCAGTGAGAAATGTACAATTGCCTGACCAGTGGGATGATATCAGGTTGGGCAGGGGCTGGTAGTAGAGAGGCCTTAAGCGAAGAAATCTACGTGTCTCTTGAAATGAGGGCCTCGGCAAATTCTGCCTTCTTCTTTTTCTCAGATGCCAACTGCTCTGCATAGCTGCTCATTTCTTTATGCCAATTTTGTTCAGCTCTAGAGTGGTTAGCTGATTGCTCTTCTAATGAAGCTTTTGTCTCTCGGAGCTCATCTTCTAGCTTGGTCTTTGTTTCTCAGAGCTCCACTTCTAGTTTAGTCTTCAAACCTTTGAATTCGGCCTCTCTTTCCTGTACCTTTTGGTGATACTGCTCTTGTAGGCGTTTCATCTCTTCACCTTTCTCTACCAGTTTCTGACTGTACTCAAGGCGGAAACGTTTAAGCTCCTCCTCTATTGATTGTAGGTTCTGTCGCGCTGCTTGGTTTTGATTCTGTAATTCTTTTAATATGGCTGGGTCGGCTACTTGGGTCTTTGCAATTTTTCCCTGAAGCCTGTTTCTCTCATTTTCTGCTGTTAGCGCCCTTTCTGTCATTCGGGGATATCCACCTCTAAGGATTTCTCCTTTGCCTCTAGAAAACTCACCCTGTCTTTGGCTGCCTTGAGCTGTTCATCCTTCTTCTTTAACTGGCGACCAGTCCTTAGGAAGTCGGAAGTGACCACCCGTTGTGTCTCCTCCATGATTTTGACTTTATCTTGTGGCCGGGCTATCTTCATGTCCAGTCCGACAGCATAAATATCATAGTCTTCTGGTTGCATTTCTCCTTGGGGCTTGTTTATTCTTGGGTACATAGTTGCAAACTTTAATTCTTGGCGGGCCTCGTCATACGAAGCCTGTACTCTCGGCTCAGCAGGGGCGTTTATCCATCCAACTTGCCCTTAATTAGCCTCATCTATTCTTGTGCCCTTCCTTCCCACAATCTATAAATGCAATGAACTTCGGTGGTGATAGAAACCAACCCACCGAAGGAACCTTTGGAATCGCGGGGCATAGGGATGGAAGTAACTTTCATAAGCGTAGCGCATTTGCTATGGAGATTGTGGTTCTTGCGGAGAGAAAAGTGTAGCCCGTTCATAGTTTGCTTTGGGGGTATGACGCTGGCTAGATATTTTACAGCGGCTAAGCCGGAGATTCGATCGTAAGGCACAGTAGCCGAGGAAAAGAGTCCTTTGCACAGGGGCTTGGTTTCTTTGTAGTGGGAAGGAGATCTGTAAGCATCTCCCGGAAAAGTGGGGAGCGATGGGAGGGAATACTTTGGGCAGGTAGGAAAGTCGAAGCGTAAGCGTTAGCATGCTTCGGAGAGGGTGATATCGCCAGTTGGAGAAACTGCGAATATTGGGAAAATCCAATGGAATAAGGTGGGTGAAAGCGGAGGTGGAGGCTTCGAGCGAAGGCGGGGAGTTGCTAATTAGCGAGGGCCGGATGTGAGAGAATATAGGATAAGAGAGGAAGAGGTGAAATGTACCTGCTTGGCGGTGATGGTGGCGCGGAAGGATGGATTTAGGTTCGCCCGTAACCTCGGCATTTGACTAGCGATGCGATTATTTCCCCTTAGGCGGTTCATATGGCCCCATCCCAATAACACTCCCGTGTGTTACTTGCTTTTACGGGGACACTCACTAACCTCGGCAGTCGGATCCTTCTGCTGGGGCACTAGCCTGACCGGTTTAGCGGCCCATGTGCGGGTAAGCGAGCCCCTTGATATGTTAAAGTGCACATTAGTGCCCACATAGGCGGGATGCCCGGGGGCATCGCCTTCCTACGAAGATATCGCCGTCTCTTCCTCCTGCTCATCGGAGCCTTCTGCTTCGCTCTTGTTAACACTGGAGGTCAGGCTGGGATGGCCTTCATCCCAGTATCTTTCAAATTCCTAGTCATCCTTCAATTGATTATAAGGAGCTTTCAACTACCCTGTTTCCTGGCGGTATCTCCAGAAAGCTTTTATTTTTTCATCGCTCCATTCCTCGTCCACTTTCAACTTGTTAAGCATGCTGCGCTCTATCGGAAAGTTGTCCCTGGCCACGGCCACTGGAAAGTAGAACTTGTGCCATGGGCCTTTGGTATCCGGCGTAGGGATTTGTGCCAATTCAACCAGATCTTCATCTTTATCAGTCCGGTTATTACGCCGCTTCTCCCAGTATGGTCGGGAAACATGTGTAACTCTCATATGCGGCTCAGGTAGGTCATTGAAAGGGTTGTAATCCCACTTATCATTTACTAATACTAGCCCTAGGTGTGCCAGCTTGTCGCCTAGCAGCTGATGAGATCACTTTTTGACAAGCGTTATTGACTTGAAACTCTTCGGGCAACTGAAGAATCCCTTCTTTTTGACCCTTTTGCTGCTACAAAACATGAAATCAATGACGCATACCTGCCGGTAAACCTCCAGCGCGAGCACTCTATCGGTGATGCAAGCCGGGAGCAGGAAAGGCCTGTCAATAAAGCCCCTCATTCGAAGGATCGTGAAATCCTTGCCCAGGAACCAGTCGCAAGCGGGGATGTAGCTTTGCAGAAATCCAGTCTGCTCAGTGTTAAGCCGGACGATATCACCCTCTCCGATCAAATCATTCAGGACCGGGGCTATGAAATAGTCCGCGAAGGCATAGTAGTCATATGTTGCGGAAAGGTAGGGTGTCCATGTAGATACCGGCTTTCTTTTATTCTGCTCATCAAAAATTGATAGTGGGAAAAATCGGGCGAAGAAATCCGGATTCTGATGCAGGAACATGTGGACTAGGTAGGAAAGAAATCTAAATTTCGTCTCCGCCTGATAATTCTCTATTTGCTGTATCATTTCCTCGACCATGAACTCGGCAAAATCATACCAGAAAGATTCATGTTGCCTGCGAAACTGTATTGCAGGGCCCAGCTGAAAAGCCTCGATCTTTTCATCAGAATCACGGCCGCAAACAAACGCCAGCATGGATATGGGATCCTGAAGGTCGTCGCGGAATGAACCGCGCAACAATGGGATGCTTGGTGACTTAGCGGACACAATACCCTTCTTTTTAGTCTCCTCTAATAGGAAATCGGAGCCGGTTTTCATCCTTTTCCATATCTTTTCCCCCTTGCTTGGGCGAAAATATTCGATTTTCTCCTTTCTTGTCCTGGGGTCAGGAATGCATAACATATGCCAGATGGCTTCCTGATTGATATGAACCCTTAAATTGCAACCCTCAATGCAGTGGGTTTTTGGATTATAGCGTTGAACAGCTGCGTCGACCACCTCCGGGCAATAGTGCACGAATGGGACCATGTATTGTGGCAAACCGCTATACCAGACTCTACTTGCCGTTGCCTTCTCCGCCGCTGGTGCTGATAATCTTGCACAAGCCGCCTCTCTAAGAGATTTAGGGTTCCTAGCAAGCTTTGGATCGTAGATATTAGCCCACTTTTCTCCAACCTTTTTAGGGTTATTCCACTCTTTGGGCTTCTCTAGCTCCTCTGTGTTGGGTCTCCTCACCTTCTGGGGTATACCAGGAGTGGCATACGCTACATCATCGTACACGTAAACCTCGGCCGAAGAACGAATAGCCGAATACAGTTCCTGGCTAATCCCTTCCTCTGCTGGCTGAGCTGAAGATTCCGCCATCTTTCTTCGCGGCAGAACTTGAAGGTTCGCTGGCCTTTGAATACGCTTGCACTGGAAATATAGACAGAAAACACTTCGCGCACTCCTTAGCTTTTTGGAAAAAGACTTAGGAACAATAAGCGTTATCATGCAATAATAGCAACTTTCCTCAAGGTGGTAGGTGAGCGCGAGCCCTTGCATTTAATTCGGCATGTACCGTTAACTCCACAACTCGTGCAAGATGAGCTGATTGCTTTTTCGAGGTGGCTGGATTTCATCATTGCTTTCAAAAGATCATGTGATACGCCCTGATTTCCTTGGAAATTGAGCTTGCAACTGGCCTTCTCACCTTGGGTTAGCATGTACCGGTAATTAATATCCCTGGCCGGAATGATTACGCCAAGCAAACGATCACCGCTTGAAAGAGATACGAATATCGCCTCGGGCTCTGGGATGTGCTTGAGATTTGACACCATAGCATACGGCCATACATCCCTTCATCAACAAGTGCCACCCTTTTAAAGCTCAATTAATTAACTTGATTTAATTAAGCATGCCTTGAGCTATGCTACCACGCGTGTGCCAGCCCAAAACGTGAACAAACGCAGACTCGGCCCTCGAGATCGCGGCCAATATACATCACATTGCTTACGGGCGGATTGGCATACGTCTTGTCAATTTTCTATAAATAGGCCAGTAGATAGCAAACATACGCACTTTGCGCCCAAGAAGTGATAGGCAAGTAGAATATTGCAAAGCAAGTCTTTTCATAGGTTAGGTGGTGAGCATATTTCGGCATTACTCAACCGATTTAGGAATAGTGCTAGGAGAGATGGATACTCCTATTCGCCTAACCTCCTTCAAATCACAAACAACGTTTGTAGGTGAGATCTCTACTAGAAGGCTCAAGAGAATGACAAAGAACAAACACT
The DNA here is from genome assembly GCA_007258455.2 of Sequoia sempervirens. Classification (NCBI taxonomy): domain Eukaryota; kingdom Viridiplantae; phylum Streptophyta; class Pinopsida; order Cupressales; family Cupressaceae; genus Sequoia; species Sequoia sempervirens. The sequence goes on from VDFB02326630.1 coordinate 13,936, forward strand.
CGCTGGTTCTAGTAGCCATCAAGTGGGTTCTCGGCAAGGATTGTGTTGAGTATGAAGATAAGCATCGGGTGAACACCGACGTGTGCTCGCACTTTGTAGCATCTATGTTGGACATTTGTGTCCCTCGGCCGCTTGTATTGAAGCTAGTCAAAGAAATCTTCCCGCAGAAGTACCTGAATGGGCTCGGCGAGGTTGTCACCCATGCTGTGTACAGGATTGGCCTACCAACAGCCGGCGACCTGCGCCGCTTTATCGAAGAAGAAGCTGTTGTCGTCTGGCACCCATTCCTGAGTGGATTCCGCTTGCAGACCTGCGTTCAGGACCAGCAAAGGGTTACCCAAGCTCTTCACTTCCTGTTCAGGAGTTACAACGTGATACCCTTCTACGATGTAGAGTGGTATACTGACTTCAAGAACTTGGTGTATCCACCACCGACAACAGCCGCGCTTAATGATGCTACCAATGCCGCTGAGGAACCTGTTGATGAGGAAGAAGCGAACGCTATCTTGAATGTGTCAGTTACTGCTAGCCACTCCTGCGGATAGATGGTCTCCTTGCCTTGGTGTTTGTTGATGTAACCCCCCTGCTTCGTATTGGCCTAATAAAAGGCCAACATATATATATATGCTCTAATACTTTGTATATTTTAAAAATCGGCATTCATGCCATTTTGTAACTTAGGACACATGTATATAAATATATACGTTTCTTTTTGTTGTGAAATCTATGCTCCTGTTTGCTTCTGCGTGCAATTTTTCTGGGTTTTGCCTCTGTTTACGAGCATATTTTTTGCGTTTTAAGAAACTCCGGTGCTTTACCCATTAATGATGATAAGCGAATGCGTAGCAAGTCAATTGATTTTAGCAAAAGAATAGGCCAAAAATAGGAAGGAAAAAAGAAAAAATGCTATCTACAACTGTACAGGGTAGGTCTTGACGCTTAATGGAACAATTTAAGGTGAATCCCATTAACCGGGATTCCTAGAGGCTCTTGTTCCATATTTTCCAGCTCGAAGGCATTGTGTTGCATGCACCGAATGATTTTGAAAGGTCCTTCCCATAGGCTATCGAACTTACCATGCTGATTTGGCTTCGCAGCCCTGCTGTCGTATTTTAGCACTAAATCTCCACTTTTTAGGCCTTGGTCGGAAGCCTTTTTGTCAAACCACCGTTTGACCACCTGTTGACAGCTTGTCATGGCTTTTAGGGAATTCTCCCTTTTTTCCTGTACTTCCAATAGTTTGGCGAGCCGAACCTCCATGGCATCATTTTGTTCTATCTCAAGAGATTTCAACAACTGTATCGCCGGAATCTCCATAGAGATAGGTAGCAGTGCTTCTTTCTCATATACTAGCTCATAGGGCGAAGTCTTGAGGACTTGTTTAGGAGTTATGCGGTTGGCCCAGAGTGTTTTTCGGAGATTTTTGTGCCATTCCCTCTGGTGTTCTGAGCCAACCTTTTTGAGGAGTCAGACTAAACTTTTGTTTGTTGACTCGGCTAGGCCATTTCCCTGTGGATAGTAATTTGAAGATGTTTTATGGAATATGCCATTTTTCAATGCAAAGTGACATACCTTTGTGCCTACAAATGCTCTAGCGTTGTCCGAAATGATCTTCTTCGGAGGGCCGAACCTTGTCACCAGAGCCTCGAGGAAGTCTACAATCTCAGCTTCCGTCGCCTCCTTAAGGGGAACAGCCTCTGCCCACCTCGTGAAGTAGTTCGTAGCTGTTAAAATCCATTTATGTCCGGAGCTAGAAACCGGGTTGATCATCCCGATAAAGTCCAGGCCCCATTGCGCAAATGGTTCATCCACCACGATAGGTTTGAGGGGCATTGCTGAATTCTTCCTTCTGTCAGAGAATAACTGGCATTTTTTGCAAGTCTTTACCAAAGAGTAGGAATCGTTGAAAAGTGTAGGCCAGTAATATCCAGCCCGTAAGATCTTGATGGCAGTAGTTTTAGTGGAGAAATGTCCACCTTTGTCGCTATTGTGAAATGCGTCGAGGATCCTCTGCGCCTCTCCTGAAGTAACGCATCATAGGAGCACACCGTTAAAATTCCTTTTGAAAAGGACTCCTTCTATCAGAGTGTATCCGCAATTCTGGAGCCGGTAATACCTTCTTTTTTGGGATGAGAGGCCTGGCGGGTACTTTTTGGTTTGCATGAAGTTCATTCTATCTTCCAGCCAATTATCCTCCGATCCTGATACATTTATCAGGACAAGCTCCGGCTGTTCCTCTTTAGCAGGCATCTCCTCGTCTTGTGCCATATACTCACACAGTCCTCTGCCTTTAATAGTCCTGGTAGGCTTGACCTCGATATCATATTCCAGGATCTTGGTGATCCAATTAGCCCTTTTCTCTGTGATTTCTCCCTCCATGATGTATTCCCGCACACTAGAATGTGCGACATATACTAGGACTTTGCTACAGGAAATTAGATGGCAGAACTTTTTAAGTCCCTTTACTATTGTGAAAGCCTGCCTTTCAATGAAGTTATAATTCACCTCATATTCCTTTAAGGTTCGGGAATAGAACGCAACAGAATGCTCTCCCTTTCCTTCTCTATCCTTTTGAGTCAGAACAGTAGCGATACTGGACTTGCTACTGAAGGCATACATTATAAAATCGTTATATTGATCTGGACTAATTAACACTGGGGCTGAGGAGATCGCTTCCTTGACCTTCTCAAATGCCTCCCTCGCCTTCGTTGTCCACTTGAAAATTTGATCCTTTTTTAGCATCAGGGTGATCGGCCTAATTATTCCCGCAAAATCGGAAATAAATTTACTAACGAAATTTACTTTGCCCAGAAAAGACTGGACACCTTTCTTATTTATCGGGAGAGGAAGCTCCTTTATATCCTTTACTCATTCTGGGTCAATTGAAACACCTTCCTTCGACACAACATGTCCGAATAGCTTACCCTGAGGTACACCGAACACACATTTCCTCGGATTTAAGGAAATCCCGAACTCTTGGCACTTTTGAAACACCAACTCCAAATGATCGAAATGATCATCTTTAGATTTGGAGAACACAGTAAGATCATCCAAATAGATTAGGATAATTTTATTAATCAGTTCACTAAATGCGACGTCCATAGCTCTCTGGAAGGTTGCCCCTGCATTAGATAAACCAAAAGGCATTTTAGCATATGCAAACGTCCCCTATTTGGTGGTGAACGTAGTCTTGTGCTGATCTTCCTCTTTTACTCGAATCTGGTTATAGCCAGAGAAGCCATCCAGTAGAGAGAACATTTCCGATCCCGCGACAGTTTGGAGGATTGACTCCATAGAAGGCAATGGATAGTGGTCCTTCAGAGATGCTTTATTTAGGTCTCGAAAATCTACGCATATGCGGATATCACCATTCTTCTTTCGGACTGGTACCAGATTTGATACCCAAGTACTATGTTTAATTGGGAAGACAATACGCGACTCAATGAGCTTGGTTAGCTCTTGTGCCATCAAGTCTTCAACTTTAGGGTTGACCGGCCGTTGTTTCTGTCGGATTGGCTTCACACCTTCTGTTAGCTCAATAGTATGTTGAATGATACTAGGATCATAACCTTCCAGATCATCGTAGGACTAGGCCACTACTCCATATTTCTCACAGAAATTGATAAGCCTTTCTCTATCTTGCTGTGAGACATCTTTTCCGACCCGAAGGTTCCTATCATCGGAAACCCAAAGATTTTCATAATCACCCTTTTCCGCCACGAACTTCTGCTTATCATTTCGGGCATCACTACAATCGAAAAAATTTTCGAGAGTAACCAATCCTTTGGAAGCTTATTTGACTTTAGCTGCATAATTTGTCCCTCGTAGGCCTCAGCGATCTTTGGTTGGAGTTGATCGGAAAATTCCCCTGAGTTTTGAATAAACGAGGCAATGTGTTCATCGCTCTCAAAGACTTGCCAACTTTGGTCATTATCGGGTATTGCTGGTCTAACCAGCACTCGTACTGAATATTTGTTCCGAAGCAAGTCGGAGACAGGATCAAACTGAGCTCCGATTACTGCCATGCGGTCTGCATCACCATTCTAAGCTCGGGGAATGGTCAGGATGTTGAAAGCTTCAAAACTTTCTATAAGGTCCCAGATTCGATGCCGATAGGATCTCATGCGGATATTCTTTGCTGCTGAGACTCCTCAGACCTGATTAACTACCAGTTCTGAATCTCAGAACACAATCAATTGCTTGATACCCATTCGTTCCGCTAGGCTGAGGCCTTGGACTAATCCCTCATATTCAGCCTCATTATTTGAACAGGCGAATTGGAATCGGAAAGACCTCAACAACTTTTCATTCTGTGGGGATATTAGGCATATCCCTGCTCTAGCTCCAACTTTACTCCTTGCTCTGTCAAAATACAATGTCCACAGCTCACTTGCTTGGTCATCGTCGGGTTCTTTGACGACCTTCAGAAGAACTTGGTCTTCATCATAGATCACATATGTGCCTAATCCGGTAGCATGATAATTTCCAAAGGGATCATTGTTTATATGTTCACTCAACAGAGCATCTTCGTTATCACTTCGGTCTCCGTTGACCTTCTCCTCCTCTAGCAGTTCGACATTGTACATGTCTTGCTTGGTGATGGAGGTATGTGCGGCTTCAAAGTTAATCAGGGCCTCATTCGCCACATGTTCGGAATGCAGAGCCTCCGATTCTATTTTCATCTTCGCGCCATGCTTGGTTCTAAGTATTAGATGTGACCAATCTAAAGACAAATAGCCGCCCACCTTTGAAGTAAACTCTCGAGAAAGGCAAAGACCAAACATTGGCGGAACATCTATGATCACTGTATCTTGCGGGACCGTGA